>CM068827.1:122867780-122942780 GCA_028554795.2 Sinohyriopsis cumingii
TTACTTTCTGTATGCTGTATTGGCCCTGAATATCACTGCCTTATTACTTTCTGTATGTTGTATAGGCCCACGATATCACTGCCTTATTACTTTCTGTATGTTGTATTGGCCCTGAATATCACTGCCTTATTACTTTATGTGTGTTGTAATCGCCCTGAATATCACTGCCTTTTTACTTTCTGTATGCTGTATTGGCCCTGAATATCACTGCCTTATTCTTTTTTTGTGAGTTGCATAGGTCCTGAATATCACTGGTTTATTATCTGTTGTGAGTTGCATAGTCCCTGATTATCACTGGCTCATTGTTTGGTTATTTAGTCCCTCAATGTCACTGGCTTATTTTTCTGTGTGAGTTGCATAGGTCCCGAATATCACTGGCTCATTATTTGGTACAAAAAGGACTTCTTCCTCTGTTAAATAATAAATGCCTAATATGTAAATGAAAGTGTGTAACTCAGCAAAGTAATCTATTACAGTTTTAAGAGATAAGCGATCAAAACGTTTCGAATTTGAATCAGCCATTTTAATAATTTCCTTTCTAATAAATCCTCAGTAATATTTATTTTGTACCTGAAAGAAAGCTTTATTTTGCCATACGTTCAATATACGTTTGTGATGAATAAATATCTTGGCGGCCACGCATTTTGACGTATATATGTAATAATATAAAGAAACTTGTGTGTATTAACCCTTTGGCATAAGTCCGATGTCTTGCAGACATTTCTTTAATATAATTTTCAATTACTAATTTGATTTCAGAAGAACATAAAATGCAGTGCGTGTTCGAAACATGGCACTCTGTGTAGTTAAGCATTATTGACCGATATTTTCTGATGCTTTAGTGAACTAAGCAATTAGTCATGTATTCCACTGTATTATTATTAAATCTCATTTAATTAAACAGCTTTTCGTTTGTCATCCTCCAGAATTATGTCTTTGATTGATGCTTTTGATCGCGACGGCTCTGTTCGTGTTAACTGCTGATAGCGATTAGACAAAGATGTAAGCAACAGAGTATCGTTTCTGTAAATCTGGTTTTTGCAAATACTGGATGAGTTTAATGTTAGGGCATATACGGGGGATTGATCTAATTTGACTGCAGTTTAAGGCGTCAAAGATGAATGAGCATTTCAGACAAGAGAAATAGGAGTACATAATGCATTCATTATTTTCGAACTTTTAAAATTCATGAAACTCCAATATTACTGCATTTTGCCCTCCGTAGAATGATTGACGCTATTGCGAAAGTATACTACGATGGACGTAAAACATAGTTTGTTTTCAACACCGGTCCAGCCTCTACCACCCACCGGCAAAGAGTATTTACAGTCTTTTCATTCCCGCCAGAAAAAAGCAACGGTATGAAAGGTATGAATGAGTATTGAAAATACATCAATAATATTCGATTAGTTTCTTATACAGTGATCTGACTATTTGGTTGCTTATTCTCTGTGTCTTATGTCGAAATCAAAAACCGAATAAACTGCCGCTTTTGACAATCTATTTTGGTCAAATGTAAATCGTTCTTTAACATTTAAATTTCAGTTTCTTTTTGAACCTGAACATTTCGGTGCGCTTGCTACTGTATTGCATGTGTTGTCTACTTCAACTGGTCTGACACATTCTTCTCAACGAATTGGTTCCAGTATTAGAAATGCTGAACAATTTGTAAGCGTTAAAATGTAAATAAGATTAATAAGGAAACATTTCCATCTATTTATTTCAGTAGCCAGCTTTAAAGATTAACACGATAACTACAGAAATCCACTTTATGGCTGACTCAGTCTGATGTGTGAACACATACAGGATGAAAGACAGTCACACGCTAACAAAGATTCGTATCCTAGGCGCCTTTGATTTAGAAGCATCATTTTGTTTCTCCGAAAACTATTACTGGGTGTACGTTTTGTTTGGATAGATAAATAAATAAAAAGATAGGTAGATAATTAAATACAATTGTTTGAAACATCCGCATTAGAATTAATCGTGCAATGGTGTCGGCAATTTCAACGCAGTGTGACTTAGTCAATGATCCGCCTTGGACGAGAGAGGTCGAGGGATCGAATCCCAGTCGAGTCATACCAAAGACTTACAAACATGGTACTAACGGCTGCCTCGATTAGTGTTCAGCATTAAGAGATCAGTGTTAGGACTAAATGGCTTGGTGTCAGGATAATGCAACAGGGTGGGACACGATGCCAAATGTCTGTGGCATGATGTCCCAGTTCTAGACATCACTATAAGCTGCCTCACTGTAGACACCTTAGTGATATGATTTAAAATTGTGAAAGCTGCGTTAAAAATCTAAATCACATAAACAGACACACACACACATTATCTTGATCTCTAAAGAGACAATAGTATATTATTCAGCGATATGTTCATGAAATGCATAATTTTTCAGTGCACAATGATTCAATAAGGCAATGAAAATCCATAATTTATCTTTATGCTTAAATTATGTATGTGGACATTCTCTGAAAAGACCTACGTACAATGACTGATCTGTCTAAGCATGTCCCAGTCATGTAATGATTGGCATTAAATTTGCAGATGTATTAGTCACATCTCTACCGCTTTCCCAATATAAAAGCATTTGTTTGTTTCCCATAATACTAATCATTGAATCTTTTGCTGAAATACGCCAAATGCAATCAACATGATTTTAGAACCTGTCCACAATAATGGACTGCCTGCCGCAATTACTGTTTATGCAGAATAACTTCATGCTGTAGAATTCGTTAGAATAGCTCAACTCGATAATCATTTATCACCTGCACAAGGTTAAGAGACAATGCTATATTAATTGGATGCAGAGTAGACGGCAACATCTTATACCAACTTAATACTTAACATTGCATATTTGAAATTAATATTTAAAAACAAAAGAATTATTTAGCATTAACTGTATGTTAAGTACGGATAATTTTTGATGAACGTAGCAAAAAAGAACAAAGCAAATAATAAACATCGAATGTCATTTCACATGAATTAGCCTTAATATATATGTACGCTGACCCGAATGCATTCTTTTCCTTAAAGTACCGTTTATACACGCGTATATGTCTGTTTACGCTGGTCTAAAAGGGTCCCCGAGTGGCCGAGTGGTCTAAAGCGCTCTCCGTTACGGATCACTGCCATCTCACCTCTGTCTGCGTGGGTTCGAGTCTCGGATTCGGCCAATGTGGATATGTGAAAAAGCTTGCCAGTAGCTTCTCGAGGGTCGGTGGTTCTTTCCGGGGATTTCCCGGTTTCTTCCTCCACCATTAATACTGGCCGCCATGTATAGCCTATCGCGTGCTGAAAAATGGCGTTAAACCCTACAACAACAACAACGTATTTTCTTAAAGTACCATATATATATAGGCGTATAAGTCCGTGTACGGTGGTCTAAGTGTATTAATTGTCTTAAAGTACCGTATATACACGCGCATTTGTTTCATCCTACGGAGTCAGAGTTAGGAGAATCCGGCAAAGAAAGTAACATATACATTGACTCCTACACGCATTATTTCAAGGTCCATGTTGTTTGCAGTTGGAATCTATTTATAAGTGAGCATAGACGGTAAGTGTGTTATCCATCATTAGCTGCCTTGAAATGAAATGAGATCGATTATATTTAAAGGATGAAAAATAGCCTTTTATAAGCTGAAATTGTTGTTAGACGACAATTCCATGCGTTCAGAAGACTCTGCTGGTTCCAGTCATCACGTGCTGTACGAATTAGTTCTTATTCATCTTGTATAATTCCGGATATTGTGAAACTTTAAATTGACATCATGGTTTCTAATTTCCTCGATAATACTTGATGGGCGATAATAAAATGTAGAATCATTGCCTATTAAATTATATCGCGGAGGAAGGGTTAAATAGTACACAAAATCTCAGCTACGTGCAAGTAGAATTTCCTTATTATTCTTACATCCCTTGAAACGTGGTGACACTACATTTTCAATTAGAGATCAAAGAACCTTACTTCCGATTTACTATAGTGAAGAACAATAACTATCCATGAAGCAATTCTGTCTCTCTCTCTCTCTCTCTCTGTCTCTCTCTCTGTCTGTCTGTCTGTCTCTCTCTCTCTCAATTTAACATTACTGGTTTCACTGATTTCATACGTTAATGACTTTTTCCTCATGGAGGCATTTTAATCCTTATCGAGTAAAATGTTCAACAGAAGAAATTAAACAGACGGAAAAATTGAACATTTGTATGTGAATGACATGCACATAAAATAACTGGGCAAGAATGATATGAAACGCGTCACATACTGAGGAAAATCCTTTCATTGTACTTTTCCGCATGTAAATAATTATGCACATTTATTTTGATTCATATACTTTAAATATATGTTTGACGGGTCTGAAATGTCCTGTGTCATTTAAATGTTTTATCCCCTTTCCTCGTTACGAATTTGTGTGTTCATTGGTTTACTCTATGAAATATGAAAATGATATTAAGTAATTGCTGATGCATACATGTGATATCTTTTGACCTCAAGTATGAACTCTTGAAAATAGTTAAAAGGTCTTAACTAAAGAGATCCAATTAATTGGAAAAATTTATATAACAAGTGTTCTATTTTAACAATATATATATATATATATATATATATATATATATATATATATATATATATATATATATATATATATATATATATATATATATATATATATATATATATATATTAAGGAATGTATGTTTGAAACATGCCTTTGAATGATATTGTGTGCGTGAGTATAAATGCAGAACAGATCAAGTCTACAACTTTGCCAAGATCTGTAAACCACATTTCCCAAAGATATACGGATTACAGTAGATAAAAGAACTGAATAACAGATTTATTGATAAATTTTCACAATTGAGAGTTTTATGTGAATAACGTACAGAAAAGCTGATAGAAAATGTTTAATAATTTAAACTGCTTGTTACTGTTTAGGTTTAGCGTATCAAACCCCAAGCAGTTTTTGTAATAAAACCATTTTGATTATCCAACCGATGTTGTCTATTTTGTTATTACTTTAGGAATTAACAGAATACCTAGAAATGTATTATTTCAAAAGTTAGGAGGTACAACAGTAGCTATGTTTCTGATTTGTATCAAATAGAATCCCTGAAATCTAAATTGGTTCTTGTCCACTCTTCTCCAATTTATTTTCTTTTATAAGAATTCAGGTCGGCTTATTTAAACGTTGATGTTAGGTCTTTGCAGGCTTTGTTTGGAGAGGTTCCTTTCAAGTTCTTCCTTCGTGAGGCATGTAAATATGAAATAACATTTACTCGACACAGATATGTTAAGTTGCTCGACACTAACGTTTCAAGTCTTGATTATAGGTAAACAGTCAAATGATCCAGTGTATTTAACAGACCTATTGCATTAAACCAATTACAACGATGGAATTGCTGTCATAGTCCGTGTATATTTAATTTTTTTTTTTTTTCAAACATAGTATAGCTTTAAAATTTTAATCTACGTACATTTAATGTATATACATTGTACTCCAAACACTAATTCTCAAGAAATGGAAATACACATGAAGCTTCTTTTGGTCTCTGTACTTCGATTTGTACATTTGTAACTGGTCTCTTGAATTTTTGGAGTTCATATTATATTCAGTATAAAATGTAAGGTACTCTTGATTTGTCTGAAATAATATGACTTGAATCATAGTTCGTTTAGATCGTGATTTTGATTAAGAATTGCTTAACGATATTTTAGTTTTCTTGGAGTGGACTGTGGTGTTGGTACCGGAATATCCATTATGCTGTGCTTCATTTGATTTTACTATTTATACATGAATGTATTGCCATTAACATTTGTATCTAATTATTAATGTAATCAAACACTCACGTTTTAATTATGTACAACGTTATGTTTCTCTGGTTGACATAATTGGTCTCTAGTTCTCGTCCAAATTAAATTAAAACAACTAAATGTCGATTTGTCAACTTTAATTCACAATACGGAGATTTTAACTTAACTAAATAAATCAAGACACATAAACAGTAAATATACTTTATTTATTTTGTTATGATTCTATTTTCTTCAACTAAGTAACAGAAAGAGCAAAAACCAGCAAATTTTCTAAAATTAAACAAATAATTTATTTCCCTAGAATGCAAAGTGACAATTTTAAAAGAACTTACAATATTGTATATCAAGTCCCAAATAGTCCTAAAAGTTCCATCACAAGTCCAAATGTGTGAAGTTCACTTGAAGTCCAGTGGTATTCCAAATAAATTTCGATATTGAAGATATTGATGTGTCTGTAGTCTCGAATGTGCTGATGTGCTAGTGGACTGGATTGTGGCTATGTGTTACCAGTCTTTTGATTCACCACATTAATATAATCCAATATTCCATTGTCTGTATTCACTATAATTCAAAATTAATGTCTCTGTCTAAGAATATCATCGAGCATTTTGTAATTCCAGGGAATAATTAAAAACTAAACGTATTGACGAGACTGACAGAATAAATACAGATGCACAATAATTCATCAAACTAAAAATTTTATTCACGAGACAGAATTACAACGATTAGCAATGACTTTCCATTGGGTCTCTATTTAATATGCATATGGCGAAACTTACATCTCAAAATCAAAGTTTCAAATTATCAAAGAATAACATGTCTCAAAACCATCTCTAGAGCATGTTAAGTAATATCATTAACATTACGCCATTTTTCACATCTTTCAACCTACGCAGAATGATTAAGAATAAATGGATTTATATCACTGCCGGATTACCACCCACCCACCCCGGCCATGTATGAAATGCAATGCAGGACTACCAAATAGGCAGAGTAGGCACCGACCTAGGGGGCCCGCGACAACGGATCAAAAAAATATTGATAAAATGTATTAGGAGATAATTTGCGAGGGGGCCCCCAAGATTTCAACTGCCTAAGGGCCTCCACAGGGTTTCATCCAGCACTGATTTATACCAAGACCCTACGAAATTAAATGTTTGACTTTCGTAGATATATGTGTTTATAGCATTTTTAGATTTTTCTACCCATATGATGATATCGATTACAGTATATAAACTATCATTACGAAATAAATTTAAAAAACAGCTGATTTAAATTGTTCAGGTCTGTTCCTCTGTAATCGTTGCGTAATAACACCAAATGAATTCCAGCACAATGCCAGCAAAGAGAGTACATGAAAGTAATATTATAACAAAACTCCTTTAATTAAAAGTGAGACCATCTATCCTAACTAATATGCATGCGTTACAATCGAGAAGGATTTGAATAGAAAAAATACGATATTAATGAATTGATTATATTACAATTTCAGAAACGGTGTGGGAATACTAAATATTTATGATGACATTTCACCCTTTAAAAGACCAAATATCTCAGAAAATCTAAATAAATCTCAATAAAATTTGCTTACTTTAAAAGATACAAATAAATTTAGAATGGCATACTCCAGTGAAGATATATAAAAAAGTTCTTTTTATCAATAATTTATATGTGTTATGCATTCTGCAGTTTCCCACCATACTTTCTGTTCTACAGAGTGATTGGTATGAGGGTTATGTGGACAACATAATCTTCATTTCTTTCTAAACTGCTTCTTTCCAAGAATAAAATGTATCACCTCAACTCTGAAGAAATCCAAATGATAATACATGTACGGAATTTGTTATTTATTGTTTGATGCATAAGAACGTTTTGGATCAAAATCAGAGTTCGCTGATACACATACAATAGGAACGTACCAACCGAATGTGACTTAACGCCAGCATGACGTCTTGTCAATTAACCAATCGGAAAGCCTCTCGCTCAATACAATGTAAACAATATGGCGGCTCCCATGAAAGACTGAATGTATATAATCTTACTGGAGATAAATATAGAACCTCTTAGAAGTTTGAGACCCAGAAGAAAGAACATCAACCCAATGAACAAAAGCGGTTCTGGAACTAGGTAAAGTTCCTTAAGAAAGACAGTTCTGGTGTATCTCCACTGCAAGAACACCGGAAGTAATGGACAAAGCCAACATACCGAATAGACAATATTAACCCGTCCTCACACAGGTAACTAAAAGTGATATACTCCGCACACGGTGTGAACCCTTACCCATCATGCTAGGCATAACAGTCACCACAGAGGGTGTAGGCAGCTTGCATAGGACCCGTCCCAATAACAGCAAGGTTTCCGAAGAACTGGCAGAGGAGTGTGCTCCATTCTTGTGCCATGTATTAAAGAAGTGCCTCTCTACTGGATTAGTACCAGCAGTGTAGAAAACTGCCAATGTGACAGCTATATTCAAGAATGGGGAAAGATACAAAGCTGGTTATTACCGCCCCGTATCTCTAACATGCATCTGTTGTAATCGGCTAGAGATCATCATAGTTAGCAACAGTCATATCCTTACAGGCTGTATGCATGGCTTTCGCGCCAAAATGAGCTACTAACACTAGTGGAAAGGCTATCCAAAGGCCTCGACAGAGGAAAGCAGTACAACTTCTTCGGAAATTGGACAACTATGGAATGGGTGTCATGAATCAGGGACTTCTGACAGACAGGGCGGAGAGAGTAACATTTGATGGAGCAACATCTTAACTAGTCATTTAATAGCAGTTTTTCTCCAAGCAGTGTATTGGGATCCACCCTCTTCTTGTCTTCGTTAACGACCTTCCACCTACCCTTGAGTTCAATACGAGGTTGTTTGCAGATGACTATATAGTTTATCGACAGACCAACGCTGAGAGCCACTGCAAGAACCCAAAAGATGACCTGATTAAACTTGCAGAGTTGGAGAAAATATGGGGTATGGCATTAGATTATACAGAAATAAATATCCAGTCATCTCCAGCTATACGCTCAAGGGACACGTACTTAATACAAAGGACGTTACAAAGAATCTAAGAGTGATAACATCCCAGGACCTATCGTGAAAATACCATATTCACGAGCCAGTTAAGAAAGGAAATATTACCCTAGAGTTTCTCCAGCGAAACCTTTGAATCAGTAAGGAACAAATACAGAGCGCATCATACTTTTCTCTTGTGAGATCAGGTGTCGAATATTGCTCGACGGTCTGGAAGCCAAAAACCAAGGATCTGATTGATACACAAGCTGTAAATGGTACAGCGAAGGGCTGCTAGATATACTATGAATCGGTATAGGAATACCAGCAGCGTCATGTCGACATTGGACCACCTGCAGTGGGTATCACTGGAATCCAGAAGGACCAATTCATAGTTGACTATGCAGTAAAAGATCATCAGTAACGTTATAGACATTCAACCTGACCAATATCTGACCTCTGCTTCAAGCAGACCTAGGAACGGGACATGTCAGTACATATCTACTTCTACAAACGGTTATAATTTAGTTTCTTACTCCGTACCATTGTTACTTGGAACTCCTTATCATACACCATTACAGAAGCTCCTAGCATGGTATCCTTCAAGAAGAAGCTGTCACAACTCACGTTCCAGGCTGTAAGCTAGCTACAGGAAGGACCTAATTAATTCCAAAGCTATGCTAGTTGGAGGAAACTTACTTCTTAATGGACACAAATCTGACATGCCTTTAATGATGGGACGAAACTTTTATGACTCCTTCCTTTGCTAATTAATGTCTCTATCTATCCTATTAGTCGGTTCTTTCTTCTTTCTCCCTCATGCAAGTGTAATAGTCAAGAGTGACTGGAACGACATACCGTACAGATATATACTGGGCATTATGCACAGTGAGTAAATACACATATAGACGGTCGAGGAAAGGCACGGCCCTTTTGAAATCTTTAATCCCCTTCAACACTTGACCTGATCCGGCCCTGTCATGCCAATCTTTATACTCAAAACGCTACATATGACCAGCGCATTATTATAAACATTATGAATATAAGGTTAGAATATTCATTTATTTTATCAGTTTTACCAACATGCTTTGTTGAGGTTTGACAATTGTCCTGGTGAAAGCAAAACATAGATAAAAAGCGCGAATAATTCTAACCAGTCTTCGTGCATGGTGCATGATTTTTGAATGCCCATAATGCAGTCCTGCACGTGTCTAATTTAACTTTATGATGCGAGAACCGGAATAACGTTGAAGAGTCTCTAAAATATTGCAAATATTAACGAGGGTTTTATTGTTTTGTATAAGAATACTGAGGAAAAGCAATAGATAGAGGTATGTCGAAAAAGAAAGAGGTTGTGTTCTTGCTGAATGATAAACTGTCTTTCAAAAAATAACAACAATATAATATATAGAGCTACAACGGAGGCAGACATACATATCTTGTTAGATGCATAGAAATCTAAGGTATCAGAAGAATGAATCAATGCGTTATTTGTCAAAAGAAAATGAACTTAACATTGTGTGTGGCAGGTATCGTATATATTCAGTCATTTATCTCAGGCGGTGTCATGGAAATATAATAGGTCCAATGCGTCATTCTGAATGTGGCATGAGGCGATTGAAAAGAGTGACCAATCTGATATGGGTTGCGTGTCGTCGGAGGAATGGTTCTTGGTATTTGAACGGAAAAGAGGGAGTGTTATTCCATTCCGATGCAACACAAGTTCAGCTAGACGGGCTGCCAGAAAGACCCAAGCTAGACAATCTATAAGACAGGCTAAGCTTTAGAAGCTGTGTTAATCACAGCTTCAGTCCCTATGTGTAGGCTGATTTTTATTATAAAACTCTTCTACACTCTTCTAAACCTTACAGACAACATGACTTCTGACGATGGTGACATGGGTCATTCGAGCAGTGATTCTAATTTATTTAACTACATCATCCTGTGCAGCAAGAACATGGCGAACGCAATATTACAGTGTTCATGTTCGCCATCTGGGCTCCAAATTGGTTGAAGGAGTACAGATGACCCAAACTTTTAAGATGAAGATATAGTGATTCTTGATTACCTACACCACCAAGAAGCTATAAATAGCTGGAAACCTGGTCCGAAACGGGTAAGAAACAATCCGATCAGTGATTCGGACAAGAAACTGTTTCAAATCTACTTAATCAATCACGTTTTCTTATCACATAATCGACTGATGAGAACCAAAAATTCTAGCCTTTTGTTAGTGCAAAACCCAAAACCCATCCGAATATCTCTAAGGAACCCTAAGAGTGCTAAGAATTCAGCTTGGTCAGTTATTCATTTCCTGTAGCTCTAAAACTCACATCATCTGCTTTCTCTCAATTGGTAGCTATACCCATCGAGGTATTTTCACAGTCTCTAACCCCATGTGGAGGTGTCGTGCGAAAACGAAAGCGTTAATTTAAACATTTTCCTGACCTACGCTTACTTTTAAAAAGTACATCATCATAAATAGCAGCACTCCTCATAGTCGGATGAATATCGATACTGTATTACAGGCTATAGCCCGGATGAATATCGATACTGTATTACAGGCTATACCCCGGATGAATATCGATACTGTATTACAGGCTATACCCCGGATGAATATCGATACTGTATTACAGCTATAGCCCGGATGAATATCGATACTGTATTACAGGCTATACCCCGGATGAATATCGACACTGTATTGCAGGCTATAGCTCGGATGAATATCGATACTGTATTGCAGGCTATAACCGTTCATTCATCCAGACACACAACTATTACATTTAGCGATCATAACTTACTTCAATCTTTACAGCCAATCAGTCTGTTCTTGGCCGTCTTATTCATTGGTTTCCAGAACATTTAATTTCACGTTGAGACTTCAGCGGCCACCATAATGTGTGAGGTTGGAAGTATGTCAAAAAACAACAACTTTGACTTGATTTATCTTCAAACGTTTGCAACTCTCCATGAGGTAGTGAACACTTTCCGTGATATATTTCTCCTACATTAATACCGGATATATTTTATAGTGTGGTACACAAAAACAAACGTGCAGAATATTTTTTATATCGCTTACTTACGTAGGACAAGATTATGTGTTTTTTATTTATACTCCTGCATTGAAGCTTTGAAATTTATAAGGTTAAACGCAATCTTCAGCATACCCCCCCCCCCAACCTTTCGTACATTAACCTAACTTTCAACTGTATTAATACACTGTTCATAAAACTAACAGCGATTCAAAAGAGCGTTAAGTTTGCGTCTGCCTACTATATATCAATAAATTCTATTTTTGTAATTTTTTAAATTAGTTTACCCTATCTGACCGCAAAGCAGGTCCGATTCATTAATTGAATCACACCGGGTTTTCTAAAAACTGTTGAAAATGTAGAACAGGGGAAATAATTTCGTTGAGACGTGAACGCCGTTTACTTAAATTTCTTCAGGAAAATAAGTTAAAATTCCATATCCTAAAGTCAATGTCTTATAAATGTATTTGTTCTAGTTCAGTAAGTGCTCGTTTTTATTGCAGCGAGTCTAACTTATGTAGGCTAATACGATTAAGTGTTGCATGACATGACGGAAAATCGTTTTCTTTCACATGTGAAAATATAAGAATGAAAAATATATGAAATATATTTCGTCAATAACTTTTTGTTTTTCACACATACGTATATAATAAGTATGGATTAATTCTTCGAAACAACATGAGCTATTACAGAGATGGAAATTAAATAAGACAGATAATGAAACTCACTCAGGGAATCAAATTTAATTGTTTAATAGTTAATCGCTTCGGAAAGATAGAAAGTACAGTCGTATCTACAAATATATGTTGCTGGAATAAAATAATAAAACCTTTGGTAATTTCTAAGCGTGTCAACAAGCCAGTGCTTGAATATATTTATAACGACTGCGATTAGGGACCGGACGAGGTTACAATGCTGTCGGGCATTTCTGCGCACTTGAGGTTTCCGTCTCCAATATTGAAGCAAAACGCATACCGAATTCGACCAATTGACGAAAATAAAATACAGCAATTTTTGCCATTTGGAAAGAGGCAATTGTCACCAGAATATTTTGTTCAAAATAATATTAATTTTGGACACAGTAGATACCACCCCCGTGTTTTCCTGACTCGTGATATGTCGGCCTGTTCTGCGCACAGCGTTGAAAAGACAATATTTTTTAATCGGGCAATATAAATGAAATGCATTACTTTCGACTGTTTCTGTCAGCGTTTCAGTCGAGTAATTAGGTGAGTAATTAGGTCAGGTTTATAGCTAGTTTTACAAAATTCAACGTGACATAGCCAATAAATAGCAAGCGATATTAAACCAACTAATCCGAGCTTCTAAAAAATTAGTAAAGTTCAACATTTAAGAAAAAGAAGCTACTATGTGGAAGATAAACAACAATGAATAGGGTGTAATGAGCTTACAACGTCTTGTTTATGGGGAAAATTACTAATGAATTTAGAAACAGACTATAAGCCGTGAAATATCATCAGAATCCCGTTCTAGCAACAAGCTGACGTTTTCGGTAGCAGACGATTTTGTACGTGTGGGACAACTTCTTGCAAAATTGGAAACTTGGATTAAGATGCAGAATTATATTAAGGTATACATTTCCATCATTTATATAATGTATTTATTTGTATGATTGTAACAGATACATAGTAAATAGGATTTTCTGGGTCACAGGTTCAAGAAGGTCATGGAGTGGGTCTTCATGTTGACATTTATAAATCACATTTTTATATGCATTTCGAGTCGAAATGGGGGATATTTTTGTACACGTTATGAATGCCACTTTTCCTATTTAAAGTACGACGTTCTTGCTTGATACAACATGGATTTTTGACAAAAAATAACACATGATCCAGTGTTTACAGAAATGACGTATCGTTGCGCAGGATCACCCGACGCGAAGAATTGGACGACATGGTGGTATCCTTAGAACTTCAATGCCAATCCAACAGATGATAATCCAAATAAATACAATCTCATTCTTGCAAATTAACTGGACCTCGTTTAGCTAATACATCCCAAACACGTTATCAGTCTAATTGTTACATAGTCTAATATAGATAAACTTGCTGCACTCAATCATGTTCGTTACACTATTTCCTAAAATAAATTAACTGATAATATTGACGTTGTATTTAAAAATAAGACGCTAATAAATAAATGGGTCTAGATGGGATTCACACCAAACTTCTCAATATTTTAGTTTGGGTTCGTTGTAATTAACCATATAATGATTTCCAGAACATTTCCTGACATTTTCGAAGATACCTAGGCATCTGTAACTTGTACGGGGAAATGAAAATAATGCTTATCAAACTAATCAACCATATCACTACCGCCTGTACTGTTCACAATTGTTAAATAAAAAAAATGACAGTGAAGATTGCTCTTCATAAATAACAAACTACCTTGAAAAATGATATAGTCATGTGACTGCTACATATGGATAATGCCACCAACGAGATACGTGCGATTGTCTACACATGAAACACATGTGTGACTGTCAACACGGGGGGCACATGTGAGACTCATGAATCATGAGTGTCTTATATGAAAATTTATTTTAATACGTGAAATTCTCGTGAAGAAAACATGCAATCCATATGCGATTTTCCGATGTGAAAATGGGAGCTGAGTGTCTTTACGAGACGAGTCGCCGTGGTAGCTGACCTAGACTGAACTGACTGGATATTGAACCCGTGACCTTGGATTACTGAATATTGAGCCCGTTACCTTTGATTACTGGATTTTGAGCCCGTTACCTTTGATTACTGGATTTTGAACCCGTGACCTTGGATTACTGGTTTGGATCTCTTCCAACTCAGCTACCGCAGCTTCCGAACTGTAATAAGAATATCACTTGATACGCTAAATAGCGAAAAATATTTTTAGTAGAGCTTTCTTCCCGACATACTCTTTTATATATTGAAATTATTAGTCACCAATGTTAGCTTGATATTTGCTTAAAATACTTGGAAGAAGTGCTCTAAAGTCATGCACCATTATGTTGGAGATGTAACTTTACCTCCATAGACTTTCATTGCTGATATTCGTCTTTAGTTTCAAAGTGCATCTCAATTGCTATGAAATTTTCGGTGATTTTGTTGTTGTTGTTGTTGTTGTGGGGTTTAACGCCATTTTTCAGCACACGATAGGCTATACATGGCGGCCAGTATTAATGGTGGAGGAAGAAACCGGGAAATCCCCGGAAAGAACCACCGACCCACGAGAAGCTACTGGCAAGCTTTCTCACATACCCACATTGGCTGAATCCGAGACTCGAACCGCCGCAGACAGAGGTGAGATGGCAGTGATCCGTAACTAAGAGCGCTTTAGATCAAGTGAAGTGTTGTTTAACCTAAAAACAACCTTTAGTGAGTATGAAAAAAAATCAATTCTTACAGTTTATTCACGCTTTTCTTATATAAGTATTTTATAAGACAGGAACCCGCATTTAATCTTAATACCATAACTGTGAATTCAAGAAGTGGACCTGGTGGTGTAAATTCTGTAAAATTAAACTTTACCTCAAGATGCTGCCGCATTTAATGATGCTCGAATACATGAAAATATGGAGCTTTGGAAGTGAACTTTCCCCCTGTTCGTACTATAAAATTGGTATTAGCGCCAGACACATATTATGGAGACCTGGCGCATGCATGTGCGCAGAAGATAAAACAGTAACTATTTTTATCACCTTGATATTTACTACTAGTATTGTTGAAAGGCTTCTTGAGGCAATGCTTCCGTAGCCTACTTCCTGGAATGATTATCTATAGATTGTCTTGAGTTTTTCGCTGTTTCTTATCTTCTTGCTTTGAGGACCAAACTCATTAAAATATAGAATCTTCTCGGCTGTAGCGTGTATATATTACAGATATCACGTGACCTATCGCGTTTCCCGTCGAGTCTATTCATTACTCTACCATTGCATTTTTGATTCGAGGTGCTCATGAAAACGACCGACTCTTGAGAGGCAAGTGAAGATCACTACATTACCAAGCCTCCGAGAAACGAACCCCGCATTTGAAACAAAAAGCATAAATAGCGAAACAGTGTTTGAATTAAGTGAATATATCAAACCAACAAATGACCAATCAGTCAGAAAGTTGTTCTGAGATGCGTTGATTTACAATATTAAACGTGAGAGGGTGATGTATTGACATTTTAGGTTTTACTAATGAAGAATTTCTATACTCGCTTAACTTGGAACAAATATATATATATATATATATATATATATATATATATATATATATATATATATATATATATATATATATATATATATATATATATATATATGATCATGATCATGATGTCTTGACTAGTCATTCATAGAATGCATCGTCCTACTCCTCAAACTGATGTCTCTCCGTCTCTGTTTGACCTGACTCAACATTTGGAATGATGTCCTCATCAAAGCTAGGTTTAGAATGGTGTGCGTTCCTGATGGCGAACCGTCATACACCTTTCCAAACGTTCAATTGAAAACGTTGTCAAGTAACCAAACTTTTCACATCACATTTTTTTTTTCCTGGGCATTTTGTTTGTGCTCTGAATTAAGTAAAGTTACAATCTTGTCTTCATACAGTATTTTACCTGCTATATGTATTACACATGCATCTTCCTTCAATCCAACTGATGCCACCAATTAGAATGATACCTCTACGGGTGAATGTATAACCGAACATATAAAACTTCACCTTGTTGTTTGTACTCTGGTTTTCCAGAAATTAGTGTCGACGCCCGATAATCCATCTGTTGCCCTGGCACATGCTACGTTCACAATATATAATAAGTGTTCACTTTATAACCTTTATTTTTAACGCTAGAGGCGTGGAAAACCTTCTTCAGGTAATTGACCCATAGCGAACTTCTTGGAATAATTACTTCCTGGCTGTGGTGACTTTCGCGATGTTTTCTTATTTTTATTCTAAGCTCGATACACCTAACAATACAGAATATACTTAGCTTTTGTTCCTTATACTTATCACGCTTCCTGAAAAGTATATTTATAAATTGACCATTTGTCATGCATGTTGATGCTTCTAAAAAACCGTCGATTACGATGCAGGAGACAATCACTACAATACTGTCTGAAGGCGTACTTATGAGACACATGTCCAAGACTGTCCGTTTTTCTTTTGGCAATCTGTAACGAGGGCAAATTCAATTAAGTAAGCAATGTCAAAGAAAGTTGCTGAAGAACTTCCACTGAAGGTCATCTACTAACAGGTTCTGTATAAGGCGAAGGTATCAAAACTTTGTTTAAAGTGAAATTTGCAGGTGTAAGATGTCAGGATTTTTCGGTATTTACCTACTGTTTATATGTAGTGATCACAAATTGGAAATCTGTAAAAAGTGTCTTTACTTCCAAACTCACCATACTCTTATTTACCTTATCACTTTACTTACCTTTACAGTTCGCGTTTTTAGTTTAAATAACACCTTGAGTGGACCCATGCTTATAAATCCTGCTTCTGTTGACATGGTTATTTGTTTGGACAAAATAATAAACACGTATATCCTGCTGCGTGGATGTCATGGGTAAGGTCAGTGTATGTCTGCTACCTTAAGTAACAATAGAGGTTACTACCTGCGACCTAAGGCAGACATGGCTTCCTCTAGAATGTGCTCACTGTGGACTAGACGGATAAGCAGATCTGGTGACCACCTCGACTGTGAAGTAGATGCCAAGAGCTGGCTGAATAGCAGCTGTATGACCAAATGGGTCCGGATTCGCCTCCAAAAGACATTGTCCTGCCACTGGATTTAGGCAGGCTTGGACGAGAAACAACTATCCCTTACTTAAATCCGTCTCTCGAGCATGCCATGACATCCCCCCCCTTTATTCATCAAATACCTTAAAGTCCAGTGTCGAGGGATAAATTGGAGATGTAGCTGCAGAATTATACAGAGGCGACTCAGTGCATAGTGTCGCTTTGTGGCTTGTCTGAAGCAGTGGTGGAAATCGGTAGCCCCTCTGGGCTCTCGCCTCAGTGGTCGAAAATCAGACAAAAAGACAAAAGTGAGCCTCTCGCAACCGGTGCCTGGAATCTGTGGACACTCATGCACAGCTAATCTGTAAGATAATAGACTAGAGAGAAGAACGGTTCAGCATCCACATAGTGGCCCTGAATGAACCTTGTCTAGCTTTTGCAGGACAACACAAAAAAGTAGAAGTCGGCAAAACCTTCTGCTGGAGTGGCCGAGCTAGAGAAGAACGCCGTGAAGATGGTGTTGGGTATACTATTGAATCACAGCTAGTCAGCAAGCTTACTAATTTCCCAAAGGCCCTGAATAACAGACTCATGAAAAGTCGACATCCGTTGTAGGATGAAGAATGCACTTATGCACAACGCTTATGCACCGGCCATGACAAATCCTCATCATTCTCAATTTAACGAAAAGTTATGTCTGTCTGTCTTTCCGTCGCATCCTTGACAGTAATATTTTTTTTTCTAAACCGTTTAAGATATATCTTCTTGGGACAAAATGACCAGACACAACAGCCCCCCAAAAATAACCCGAATTATTCAAAAGAATTTCAAACATATCAAACGAAAATGATGTATTAAAACTAGCTGACTTTTATAATTTTATTTTAAATATAAAAACAAGATGCATAATGCCATTAACTGCTCATCTTTATTCTGCTGTTGTTACTATAATTGACATGTTACTGCTAGAACTGATCATTAAGCGTGCCTGATCTCATGGACAGATGCATTTGGGATACCAGAACCTCATCTTTAGAGACTGGTTCTAGTTCTTTTGTAATTGTTTACAAGTCAGTGCATCCTGAATCTTATTCTGACGATGATTCAGACTGGTCATCAATGGCAGCTACAGATTCTGACGCCCAACCTCTAGAGGAGTTATGTTCGGATCTGGATTATAATTAGCTGGACAGTAAACATCATTTTCAGTAAACAGTAGTCATATTATGGTGAATTTAAAAGAATTTTATAAATTTGTCTTATGTCGTTGCTAAGTGCTGATATTCATATCTACTTGCATTTACCAATGCGTCTATGAGTACATTTTGACTTCTTTTTTGATCAAAATGTACATCTAGTTGGTGGTAGACAGGACGGGGGCATCCTCATGTTACTGGTCCTGTGGGTCAGCAGGATTTATTTTGCGAGTTTCATATGCTAACCAATAGAAAATCCTTTTTTGATGATCTCAAGATTCAAAATTTTACTTACAGCTATCACATTTATGCATATGAAAAACGGCATTCGGCTCATCTCGTTTCTAACTTAGACAACTCTTGAACACCAAATGAATCACATAATCTGATATATTATTTAAATAAATTAAATGGGAATTCCACAGTTAGAGAGATCATTAACCTTTATGACGTTTGTGAGATCTATTTCTTATAAGATCTTTATTTTAATCAATTTGATTATCTCGGTTGAACTTGTTTATAAAAGATTGAGTATCTGGATAGAACTTGTCTATAAAAGATTGATTATTTGGTTAGAACTTGTCTATAAAAGATTGATTATTTGGGTAGAACTTGTCTGTAAAAGCTTGATTATTTGGTTAGAACTTGTCTTTAAAAGATTGATTATCTGGGTAGAACCTGTCTATAAAAGATTGATTATTTGGGTAGAACTTGTTTATACAAGATTGATTATTTGGGTAGAACTTGTCTATAAAAGATTGATTATTTGGGTAGAACTTGTCAATAAAAGATTGATTATTTGGGTAGAACGTTTCTATAAAAGACTGATTATTTGGGTAGAACTTGTTTATACAAGATTGCTTATTTGGATAGAACTTGTCTTCAATAGATTATCTGGGTAGAACTTGTCTATAAAGGATTGATTATTTGGGTAGAACTTTTCTATAAAAGATTGATTATCTGGGTAGAATTTGTTTTATACAAGATTGATTATTTGGGTAGTGCTTGTGTTCAATAGATAGATTATTTGGGTAGAACTTGTCTATAAAGGATTGATTATTTGGGTAGAACTTGTCTATAAAAGATTGATTATCTGGGTAGAATTTGTTTTATACAAGATTGATTATTTGTGTAGAACTTGTCAATAAAAGACTGATTATTTGGGTAGAACTTGTTTATACAAGATTGATTATTTGGATAGAACTTGTCTTCAATAGATAGATTATCTGGGTAGAACTTGTCTATAAAGTATTGATTATTTGGGTAGAACTTGTCTATAAAAGTTTGATTATCTGGGTAGAATTTGTTTTATAAAAGATTGATTATTTGGGTAGAACTTGTCAATAAAAGATTGATTATTTGGGTAGAACTTTTCTTTAAAAGATTGATTATTTGGGTAGAACTTGTTTATACAAGATTGATTATTTGGGTAGAACTTGTGTTCAATAGATAAATTATCTGGGTAGAACTTGTTTATAAAAGATTGATTATTTGGGTAGAACATTTCTATAAAAGATTGATTATTTGGGTAGAACTTGTTTATACAAGATTGATTATCTGGGTAGAACTTGTCTATAAAGGATTGATTATTTGGGTAGAACTTGTCTATAAAAGATTGATTATTTGGGTAGAACTTTTCTATAAAAGACTGATTATTTGGGTATAACTTGTCTATAAAGGATTGATTATTTGGGTAGAACTTGTCTATAAAAGATTGATTATTTGGGTAGAACTTTTCTATAAAAGACTGATTATTTGGGTAGAACTTGTTTATACAAGATTTATTATTTGGGTAGAATTTGTCTTCATTAGATACATTATCTGGGTAGAACTTGTCTATGAAATATTGATTATTTTGGTAGAACTTGTCTATAAATTAATGATTATTTGGGCAGAACTTGTTTATAAACATGATCTGGATACTATTTATATTTAATACACAAGATCGGGTGTTTTGATGCAAATAATTTTTTTTCAGTATTTGTTCATCAGCCGCATTTGCTTGGTACCGAAAATTGTGTATTCCCTTTATTTTTCCCAATTGTCTGACTTTGTTTGCTTTTTAAATTAATTCTTTTTATCTGGCTAAATCCTTTCATGAGTCATACTTTCATTTCCGGATATCGTGGCAACAATGATGATTCATTCGTTTTGCAGTATTTGAGAGTGAGAATGGAAAGAAATATAGAATTACTTCCATGTAAATGTCTGTCTGTCTGTCTGTCTGTCTCTATCTCTCTCTCTCTCCAGCCAGACAGTAAATTAATATGCGTGCTATTATCAGATGTGCAGATTCATGATACACGAAAGTAATGATCCGTGTGGAATGAAATAGTTTCCGTCTAAAGCTTGACACTTATTATGTTCTACAACACAGGGTTTGTGTGTATACCGACAAGTTAATTGATGGGAATCATTTTCCTTATGCAAGTGATTAGGCTCACTTCATTTTATTAAAATACCGGAAAAAAGTGTTTCCTTTTAATGAAAATGTATTGCTTAGATTTTATACGTATATTTTATTTATATCACGTACAATACACATACTTGCATTTCAAACGTAGTTAAAACTAACTGCAAACAACTTTGTATTGACGGAATGAATGGAATGAATGAACTCTGCAAAATCCTTCCAGCGTGTCCTCCATAAAATGTTGTTCTTTAGGTTTTGCGAGTAATCCCAATCCTGTTTGCTAAAGTAGTGAAGGGGGACGATATACGGACAATGTCAAAATACATTAAAGACCCCCACCCCTGGGACGATATACAGACAAAAACACCTTGGGACTATATACGGACAAAAGTTCGGACTGTATAAGGACAAGAGGAATGGAACAGTTAAGGTACGTGACGGTACTAACGATTAGCAACAATGTTGCAAGGAGCTGACCTCAATTGACCAAACAGCGGAGGTTGGGGGGGGGGGGGGGGGGAAGGCATAGAACGCTCGGCGGGAACGGGACTGGCTGGACAGAGACAGAGTTAACACAGACAACAAACAACATATAATAGACAAATATCTGTACAACTAACTAAAACAAATTTAGGCAAGAAAGCAAATCTTTTCGAGGCATATGAGTGGCCCTGAATTGGTCCTTTTGGGTTCTTCTTTTTTCTCCAGGTCTTCCACCATTTCCTCACTTTTTCAATGATTCCTTTCTTTTTCTTCATTTCCGTCTCTTGCATCCAGTCACGATGGCCCACCGATCTAAATTTCTCCTGTATCTTGATCCAGTTGTTATTCAATCTATAAAAACTTATCTTTTTTCTTTCTGTTGTCTTGTTCCATTCTCTCCTTTGTCCAGGTATCTTAATTTTTTTTTTTACCTCCTCTTTCATTACCTTTTTCATCATGTCTTCTGATTTCTTTAGCTGGCCTAGTTCCCACTTTACAAAGGACCATTCTGTCCAGTACGATGCGTGTTCTAGAAAGCCCCTTTGATTACATTATCAAGTGCTTCCTTCAAGCTTCATACTCTTATATACGGAGGTTGAATGAATCTTCTTATTTTTCCACTTCTACCTCGATCATACCTTGTACCAGGTCTCTGGCTATTTTTAGACTGATCACATAGTCTAGGCTACCTGGATACTTTAATTCCTTCTCAAACCTTTCCACAACATAGGCGGCGTCCATCATCCAGTACCAACTGTGTTTCAAATTTTTGAATAAATCGATTGCCATCTTCTTTTGTTATTCCGTAGAATGACGCGAATGGTCCGTCGGTCGATTGGATTAAGGTCGTTTTCGCTCTTACGGGCATGTAGGACTGGTATATTTCCCGTTTGGGAATAATAGATTTTTTCGAGGGGGAAGGAATAGTTCCACTTTCCCAACGCATTAATGCACTCATTCGAGTACCGATTGATTAGCCGACAGGTCGTGGGACAATAAATCCATTTCGACCTATATGTAAGGCTATCTCGAGTGGGATTGGACCCATCACGCACTCAAGTTAAATAAGTAAATGTTTGTGTTGTAAGGTATAATAGGATAAGACGTCACACATGATTGGGCACTGATCTTATGACGTCACCCCGGTTCCGTGTGTACAGTCTCATCGGGGACCTGATTATAGACGAGTGGGAATCGGCCCACACACTAGTCTTTAAATGTCCGAGCAGGCACGGAACGTACCTGAAACGCTAAGATTAATATTGCCAAATTCAACCAAGTTACTTATATAACGGGCATTTCTTATTACCAATTCTGTGTTAATTCGTCAACCTTCGTGTCAACTATCCAAGAAATACATCTGCGTATTGCATTATTCAATGCCCAATCAGTAGGTCCACCGGAAAAGCGCACAGAAATAGTTAATTTTATCAACGACCAGAATATTGACGTCTTTTTTCCTGACAGAAACATGGCTAAAAACATCAGGCGATGAGCCCAAGTGTGCGGATCTAACACCCACTGGTTGCTCCATCAAGTCGTCCCCCCGTAACTCTCGCTGAGGTGGAATTGCTGTCATCACAAAGAACTCCATGATCAAACGTCTTAACCATACCACAACATTCAATTTCGACCACACATCGTTTATTCTAGTCCAAACCACACTCACAATGGAGCAAAGGTCAGTCCATTTGTTATGCCTATACCACCCTCCTCCTAGTAGAAAAAGCAAGCTGACCGAATCTCTCTTTTTTTTTTAGCAGTTTCCGAATCTCATGGAGTATGGCAACCTGATTATTCTTGGAGATTTCAACTTTCACTTTAACTGTCCCGGAAACCCAAACACATCAAAACTAATAGATCCCATTAATGTTTTCAACCTCAAACAGTCAGTTAACCAACCCACCCATAAACATGGTCACATTTTAGACTGGATTCTTCATAGACCTGATGATAACATTCTACGGTCCTCCCTGGTATCCCATGAACTTGCATTAGATCACCTCTGCATTATATGCCATCTTGACGTATTAGTCCCTAACCCTCCACCTTTATCTGCTACTAAGAGAAGCGTCTGTATGATAAATAGAACCAAACTAATGCATGAAATCCAACAAAACCTAACAACTTGCTTACCTCCTACAGCAGAACAACTCGATAACAGCCTGCGTTCATTGTTCGACTAACATGCCCCAGCTACCATGTACAGAGTATTAATTCAAAAGTGTTCTGCATCGTATAGCAGTGTTAGGGACCAGCTTCGCACTGCTAAAAGAGACCGCCGTAAAGCTGAGAGGCTCTGGCTTTCCACCAGACTCACTATTCACAAGCAAATCTATGAAGCCGCTAAGAAGAATGTCACAATGCAACAAAATCAGCCCACTACACTACTAAGATCTTGGAAAGTTCCACCTGCAAATAGCTCTTCGAGATTACTAACAAGCTAATGTCAAGGAACAAATCTACACCACTTCCAACTACCTTCTCTCCAGTCGACCTTCCGGACATGTTTGCAAATTTCTTCCGTGACAAAGTACAAACTATCAGAGATAAACTTGATTCCACAATTTCAATTGACTCGTCGTCACCATACAGTTGGGATACGGAATTTGAGCGCCAACCATTATCAGCATTTGAATATGTCTCTATGGATTTCGTACGTACAATCGTGATGAAGAGTGCACCAAAGTCATGTGAACTTGATCCAATTCCAACATCACAGCTGCTTGAGTGCTTAGATCCAGTATTGCCTTCACTAACTGATGTTATTAATACCCCTCTCTCATCTGGGTGAATTCCCATCATTTTTCAAAACTGTTATTGTAAAGCCTCTGCTGAAGAAACCAACACTAGACCATAACTATTTAAAGAACTACCGCCCAGTTTCTAATCTCCCATTCATATAAAAAATCTTCGAAAAGGTTGTATTATCCCAGCTTGTATCTCATCCTAATTCAAACAGTCTTTTTAGCAATGTACAATCTGCATACCGCCCTTGCCACAGTACTGAAACTACTAAAAGTAGTTAATGACATTTTCTCTGCTTTGGATAGCGGAAAGGTTACAGTCCTCACCCTCCTTGATCTGTCTGCAGCATTTGAAACAATATACCATGATATATTACTTCACCGTCTCCAGCATGTATTTGGCATTCATGATACAGCCTTACTGTGGTTCAAGTCCTACTTTGTCAACAGGACACAGATTGTGTCTGCAAATGGAATACACTCCAGCCCAGTAGTTGATTCTTGGACCTGTTCTCTTCATTCCGTACACTCAGCCGCTCTCAAGTGTCATAGATCATCATCCAATGTCTCACCAGTTGTACGCTGATGACACCCAAATATACAAATCTAGCCACCCAACTGAAGTTGATGCTACCATCCAAGGTGTAGAGAAGTGCATTTCTGATGTGAAATCATGGATGACATGTAACAAGCTGCAGCTCAATGATGATAAAACTGAGGTCATTCTGATTACAACACAAAGACTGTATTATTCACATCCTTTACCTCAAACAATAAATATCAGCAACACCAACATTAAATTCACACAATCAGTACGAAACCTAGGTGTTACTCTGGACAGTACTCTCACATTGCACAAACATGTCATGAACATATGCAAGGCTGCATATCTTGAGCTGAGACGCATCAGCTCCATTCGCAAATATCTTTCAGTTGATGCCACTAAAACACTTGTGTGTTCATTAGTACTTTCAAGACTGGACTATTGTAACTCATTTCTGTTTGGTTCATCTCAATATCTGCTTCAAAAACTTCAGAAGGTTAAAAACACAGCTGCTCGGATCATACTTCGAGTACCACGATTAGAGCACACCTACCCGCGGATCTATACCCTACACTGGCTATCCATTCGATCCAGAATCAAACACAAAATTTGTTCTCCGTGCTACGTTTCACTGACGGACTCTAGTCCAACATACCTTTGCGACCTCACCCATGTGTACACACCAGCAAGATACTTACGCTCCTCTTCTGACAATCGTATACTCATTATTTCCACTATGAAAACAAAGTCATATGGACAGCGTTCTTTTGCATACCAGTGCCCAACAACGTGGAATGAATTGCCCACTGAACTTAGACACAAAGACACAGTGATCCCATTCAAGAGTGCTTTCAAAACTCACTTATTTCGACTGCAAGAATAAACTTAAAGACCTAATAATGTTCCTACCTTAAATATTCTCAGCATGTTTTTTCTATGTTTTTTCTAATTTCATGGTGTTTGTGTTTGTAACCATATCATTATATATGTTTTTTATCTTATAGGTCTTGTCTAATGTTCTAAAACGCTTAGAGCGTCTAAAGATTAGGCGCTATACAAAGTCCTCATTATTATTATTAATATTATTATTAGCCACAATCGCAATTAGAGTCTCGAATTCCTGCAGAGAAGAACTCGGTGAAGGAGTGGTCACTGCGTTGGTAGCGTTAGCTGATTCTGTGTGAAAAGGGCATCGCGATCATTTCTTTTTATGGCCGATGACTTGCGAAGCGTTGATCCAAGAATCAAAACTGTGAGGATATCCTTTCCAACGCATTTTGACTTATTTGACACGTCGTTTTCTCACTTTACGTGTTCTTTGTTCGAGAATGCTTTCAATATCGTACACTTTTTGATGACAGGTTGTAACTCGGGCAAGTAAAACGTTCCTTTTAACACTAACCCGTTGATGTCGTCCAATTTATATACGGTATGATGACGGCCACGCACTCGTCCAGTGTCACGTATAAATTTGGTGGTCAGGTTGGGTATGTAACCTTTGTCGAAAGTGTGTTTGGATTTGCCAATGCGCACCCACACTCCTACTGCCAACACTCGACTTTTCTTGGGGACAGCCACTGTCGGGGACGTACCAAACAGGCGCTCGAAAACGGTCACTTCATTGTCGGGAGTCACTTCTTGTGGAGCACGTCCGATGCTTCGATGGTAAGATTGGTTGTACGCTTGGACTTAGTGCAGTAAGAGGTCGATGTACTTGAGAGTGTGGTGATGCGCAAAATATTCCACATGCATTGAAAACGTTCCACGATGCTGACTTTGATTTTGGGATTCTCGGTGGTGAAAAAAATGATGTCTCGTTTCTTTAATTCGTTTTGGAAAGTTTAGTTCAAACATTCGGTGTCTTTGTCAGTTTGCCATCGAAGAGGGTGACGTTCACTTTGTTTGAACACCAGTTGGAGGGCTCGCACTATCTCACTGCTCGATTTGGAAGAAAATAGGACGACCCAGGTTAATTTGGAAAAGACATCAATGGCACAAAATAAATATTTGTAGCCACGACTGTAGTTGACCAAATGAGAGACATCGGCTAAATCGGCTTGCCAATCGAGTGCGACTTCCGGAAAATTTTCGTCGAATGAGTTTATGTAAAGTGTACGTGCCTGGTTCTTGTAACCATCATTGCATTTAAGGCAAATGGAGACTTTTCAATCAAGTTTTAGCAGCACGATATAATTTCTGTAGGCGACGAGACACTCCTTCGTAACCTGCAATATGGGATATATCGTAGTAAATGTTGGCTATCACCTTCTCAATTTTTTAATAAGTCACCCACTCTTCGCTGATGCTCATTAGAATGGGGCGAGAGGGTGGTTTGGAAACGGATTAACGTGTCCGATGTGCCACGGGAGTAGAAGTCGAAGGTAGTGGTGGAGGTGGTATGGAATGGCTTTGGTCTTCTTTTCTTTTTTCACTTCTGGTGAAAGAGTTGCAGTCGTTGTAAAAGTTGATTGTACTTTTGCGATTTTTCTGTTTCGGACAAATCGTTTCGATCCATCACCGACTTCAATTCGTGTTGTAACTGGACTGTTTCGATCAAATTCGGATTGGGAGGCAAATGTTTGGTCCGTTGTTCTTGCCAACGATGGTATTGCAACTTGATGACATACAGGCATCAGGCGTCGGGGAGGGGTTCGCAACGGACTGAATTGGGACAGTTCTTGCTTGGACAAATCCATGAATCTCTGTAACATGCCAGATGTCTCTTGGACCTTGATTTTAGAAGCAGGTACTTTGTGAGCAGCTCATACTGCAGCTAAAGAGGAGGCTGGTGTTGCGGCTGGAGGAGAAGTGTTTGGAAACGCGGGTTTCCATTGTTTCGTCAAATGAGGTAGAACGGGTGTCAAATCGGGTTTGGCAGGCATCATCAACAATGGAGAAGTGGAAGAAACTGAGGCTACTGGAGACGTGGTCACCGTCGCTGCAGATCATGGCTTGCGAATGTAAGGATGTGTTCTGGCCGAAGTGTCTCTCTTGCGGGTAGAAGATGTTTTCTGGGGCCTTTTCTTTTTTGGAGGACTTTGATTGTGACCTGGTATTGACACTACTGCTCTTTTACTTCTGTTGGCTTCTTTTGGCATTTTGGGAAGTGGTTTCTTCTTTGTGAGAACTTTGGGGGCATTAGGATCCCATGTTAAGAGGGAGCGAATGATGACACCTCTTAGAGAACCGCTATCTCCAGGTTTCAATATGATTTGCTTTTTGGTTTGAGTATCTATGTGGAGATCAGCCAGTTGCGTCAAAGCTACTTTGTTTCTCTCAAAAAGGCGTTTGGTTTGATGAGGAATGTGAATGTAATTGGCGTGCTGTCACCGTAGATCATCGCATGACTTCTTTGAGACTGGCTTCTAAGACACGAGCACGTATTTGTGGATTTTCGCTACTGATGCCATGCAAGGCACGAATCAGTTTGACGGGAAGATGAGACTGAAGGTACGCCATGTTAACGTTGTGTGAATCAGACCTAAAGTGTCCGAGGTTTTTATAGGTTTTGTTTTTTGTTAAATCGACGACGAGGACGTGTACACGAACAGCCCTCCGTCTTGACACCAGTGGTGAAACAGATGGGTACGAACTCGGAAATAATTGGGGTGGGTTGGTTTGAAATCCACGAGTAAATAGGCGTGTGGGGTTTGAGTGGCATCGTCGTACGTATGAAATAGCCAAGGTGTTCCTAACTGTTTGGCTAAGACTTGCACTTGCGATTTATCTCTATGGCTTTAAAATAAAACCACGTAATGAGCTATGAGACTGATGGTTCGATGGGCTTCACTTTGTTGAAACAAAGTTTGAGTTATGTAAATGGCACTGGCATTACGATGATGCCCTTTGCGCGTAAACCACAGTTCAGTTTCTTCTTCGTCTTCTTCTAAAATGTCGTCGAAAATGACCAGATGGGTTTGACTGGGGTCAGACACGATTCCGTCGTCTTCACTAGGAATGCCTTCCACAAACACGTTGGAATCGCCTAAACTTTCTCGCAAGAGGCTTTACGCCAATTGCCACTCTTTGTAGCACCACACGAATCGTTGAGGTGTACGATCGATCAAATGATGTTTATGTTCGATCAAACGTTGAACCACTAGGTACGGCAATTAACATGTTAAAGGGATGGCGAAGACACAATACCTCCCAACTGGCATGATCTAAGTGTTCGTCGATGACTTTGAAAGTGGTGGAAGAGGGAGCAGAGACAGCAGAGGCAGCCATAGTGCAAGGAAAGTCACCTTTGACTCGAAGACGGACAAGACAAGAGTTTTTATACTTTTTCAGGACACTTTTATTGAGATTTTAAAAATAAACACGAAAGACAAAAATACATTAAAGCCAAATGGTTAAATACAGCAATAAAACACATCAAACGATCAAAGTGGAATGTAAATAAGTCACTGTACAACATGTTTTTGGTAACCAATGTGTCCTAGAGACAGTGTGGAATGTTCTTACAGTTTATACATGGGGTAATGTCACACAGGTGTCGTCCCAGAACGGTCTTTCGGGAATGTCCATGACAGTCCTGTCATGAAGGGAGTGGTTGTCCTCGGTGACGGTTTCTTCTAGCACTGTCACTAGCTCAGGTTTAAAAGTGACTTTTTCTTTGGACGTTTGAATTGATGATCACAACTCTTGAGCATAACTGGCCACTTCCTTGGTCCAAGCCTCAAAATCCTAATTCTCCTCTCATGTACAATGAGGGTGTAAGTCACAAACTACAAACACATCGTCATACACATCTTCGGTATCTAAAAGTTGACGAATATTTTTCCCGGTAGAGGTCGAGAAGTATTGAGATGAAAATGCAAAGCTTTGAACAAAATGAGTCTATCGTGGACATTTAAAGGAACCACTTTCATGTTTTATTTGGTGGTAAGTACTGTTCGTAAATAGTCCTCAACGAATCGGCTAATAAACGAAATCCCAGAAAGCAAGTCACTAAGACACATATTACACCACGACCCCAATTTAATGACACAGTTCTTGTAATAAGTGTTGGTAATCGTCCGCTGTCTGAATAGTGACATTGACTTCCTTCCACGGAATTTGTTGAATCACGAGGGATAAAGGTTGTGGCCTTCTAGCCTGTTTTTATACCTCATGTTATCGGAGACAATAAGTGTACATTCTGCACAGAGACGATTTTACTCCAGTGGCGAATCTAAAGGATTTAGTCACTAACTTGCACATCATAAGACACCGTTCAGAAGTTTCCTCTTCAAGTAAGTTTACGTTGTGTAAAAGATTTTGTTAACTGTCTCACACTTTCTTTGGAATTCGTTGCAGTAAGTTTACCTTGTAGTAAAAGGAACGAGACACAACAATCCAATCCCTTATGTCAATGGGTAGCTGATCAATGTCTGACCACTTGAACACTTTCATCTGAAACAGTCCTCTTATACCATTCAGGTACAAGCGGATGCGTTCTCTCAACTTCACAGGCAAACCATGAATGTTCTCTTGCAAATTATCCATCCAGGGATGACTGAGGTCGTCCCATTAAAGCTAGTTAGTGACAATGTGACGACCATCGAGGATGTTCCAGGTATGCTGAATCTTATTGTTCCCAGTGGTGTAGTGACACACCACAAATGAAACACTTGAATTTATCCATTCGCCCAAGTAAAAAATTCCGGCTCTGGCTAATTCTTCTAGGGTTGGTTCTCCTAGATATTTAGGAGATTTTCCTTGGAAGGATTGGAATCGACTTTCAAAGTCACAGTATTCAGGCAAACGCACAAGGAGCGAATATTCGTCTTTCACATGTTTGTTTCGATGATTGTAGCGTGACACCGCAGGAGTTTGCTCAGTTTCGGATGACATCCGAAGGGTGGTAGCTGAATGGTGTCACGTGAAGGTTGGCATCCAAAATGAAATCCAGTAAAGAGTCCACGATAACGAGTGATATCTCTTTCGCATCGATCAGGTTTGACACACACAGCATCCCATTCCATGGTTGGTATGGTAGTAGTAGTAGTGGTTGTAGTAGTAGTCATAGCAAAGTTCCCATGATGCTTTACTGCACCGCTGAGATCACACCGTACGGCATCGCTATCATCGCAAGGCACTGCATCGCAAGCCACTTGAGAATCCCATAACATGAATGATGTCTGTTTCAAAGGATTCATCTTTCTCGCTTGGTCTTGTTAGTGACAATGAACTATCGGTCTTGGACGTTGTCCCTTTTAATACTAGCCGTAATGAAGTCTCGAGGTTCTACTTCGTTCCTTTTTTATGCCTAGTTTTGGAAGTCTTCCTTTTTTCTTCCTGGACAAAGGTACTACCTTCTCTAAGGTACCGTCATAAATGTACTGCAGTTTGATGCATGGAATGGCCATATAAGGGCGAGGGCAGTGCTGAGAACATCGAGCATGTTCCAGAATAGCTGAATCTTTATATATACATTGATCCATTCGCAGCTTCAGACCACAATTTAAACACTGTACTTCGTATCCCAGTCCAGTCTCATGTCCCATGTAGACAAATCCTGTTCTAGCCAAAACATTTGAAGTATGTAATCCTTCCCTATCCGTAGGCCAGTTTTGAAATGTTTCTAATCGACGGGAACAATCACAATAGTCAGGCAAGAAGACAGGATAATGGTGTAGTTTGAACTTGGAGCTCTCATTGGGTCTCTCACTTGATTTTGCTGTGGCGAAGTCATCCTTCTTGTTGGTGGCTATCCTCTTGGAACCATTTTTCTATACCGACATGTCCATACGGTAAAGTGAAGTGATTGGTATTCTGCACTCTCTTGTGGTACACGATTTTAATACACTTTTTCCAAAGGTCGACTGACGATTTGGTTAATGGGTAAACATACAATCTTAAGCGGTTCGTAGGTGGTCTCTATAAAGTTTCCATCCCTTCCAGACTTCAATGTTTCTTTCAATAAGCCAAAGTTCACTACTCGACTGATGCGATAATTAAGAGTCAATCCTTACACTTTACACTCCGGTGCACTTCTGCTTGTTTGTCACGGTAATCGTAGCCGTAATTTTTGAGACCGTCACTAGTAAAACATAGAATCTTCTCGTCGGGGTGTTGGTCTGTCCAGATTCGTAAACGGTTTCCTTCTATGTCAGGGTGACGTTCACCCGGGCGATCAATCGATGTAGATGCATTTGTCCGTGTCACAGTGCAGAACACGATAACCTAACAGTTCTTAAACTTCGTACAATTTTATGCTAGCATGGGCTGTCACGTAAGCGGCAATGATGACATTTCCAAATTCGTTGGCTTGTTCAAAGTCCAGTTTTTCTTCGTAATTGACTAAGATCAAATCCGTACGAACGACGATGTATTTCGTTTTGTCGTGAGTCATCTTGAAGTACCGGGAAGATTATGTCAAATACTTCGTCTTAGGTAAACACGGTCGTTGTGCCATTTTGCCCCACAAGCAATTTAACATCACTTTGGCAAACGATCGCCTGCCTTCGTTTTCCTCGATGTGATCTAAAGTGATGCCTTCCTGCTCCTGCTTCTCTTTGGCATTCATTTGGTCTTCGGGAGAGTGGCACCAGCATGGATAGCCACTGGATTCTTGTTTCAGTTTCAAAAAGGTATCCACATAGTCTGCGAAAATGCCTTTCTGAGTCTCGTTGCCCTTGTGGTACTGTTCTCTCTTGGGAAAGTGGTACATTTCGTACACTTCTAACACTAACAATTGGTATCCCATGGTCGGAGCTTGGAACAATTCCACGCTCATCCACGTTCCTGTCAAGGCGTGTTCTTCCTGGGTGTGCTGACAAGGCTGGTCTTAGTTACACGTTTCGACACAAGTACGGCACATTGGAAGCATCAATTTTCCTTGGCAAATGTGAGGTGAAACGGAATGGTACAAGTCGGTGGGAAGGCAAGACTGCACTTGATCAACCCTTCGTATTGTCGAATATTTCCGCGATCGATGTGTTCCGTCAACAATTGCGGGTGCCCTGAAGGAAAGCGACACCATTTGCACACGTGACGATACAGCGAACACATGTCCAAGTATTTTTCTTTCTCTTCGGTCATCGTGGTACAGCAAACAGGTGGCACTGGTCCGTTCTCCGTACAAACTATCCAGCGGGTTGAGTGGGTCCACCAGCTTGTAAGCTTGCGTTCAAACTCGGGATAGGTTTTCAAACGGTGATCGTATTCGTGGTCCCACATTTCCACCACTTGGTATCCTTGCTGTTCTAACTTCAAACGTTTCTGACATGTGGCCTTGTACAAGTCATCCATGGTCCCTTCTACAAACTGATTTTAGTGCCACGTTGAGGGTAACGGATGGAACATCCGTGAAATAAGCAACCGTTAAACTCGTACACGATCTTGAGGTTTTCTAAGTCCTAACCATCCGATGATCTTTTCGCCTCATGCGTTGCGGGCGTGTTGAATCCATTTGTCGTCCTTGTCACACTAGTAATGTAACCACTGTAGGGCTTTGACCGATTACTGAGCTTGACAAAGTTCGTCCTTTGAAGATTAATTAAATCCATGGTGTCCACGTCCGAACGACAATAGTTCAACATTGCTTCTTGAAAGTTGAAGGGGTCCGAGGCGTAAGCCTGGTAGCAAACGTAGAAAGCTTCTCGTTGTTCGGTGCGCATGTTGTCGGAGTAATGAGCCTCAAGCACATTTGGTAGAACTGAGTGTTGATTGGATTCGGTATTGAGAAAGGGCGGAAACAGACTTTGGTCATTTCTGTCATTCCAAACCTTTCAGGCTTTCGGCTGAATATCATGGCCAAGTAACTCATCGAATCTTTAAACTACACTTGTCCCACTTATATGGAAATGATTTTGGCTCCGTTCAAAGTCGCGTTAGGACGTTAAGTACTTTGCTCCGGATAGTATCTCAAAAGAAATTGTCCATCGTATCCCGAGAAATTGTGAGCCATGACTGTGGCATGGCGATGACAATCTTCGTAACGTCCAATGTCCTCTTGGCTCCACGTCTCGTCGATGAGGTCTAAGATCAATTGGTCAAAATTGGCCAGCGAGTTCGGTCCCTGAAAGAGTTTTCACGTCCTCCAGGAATCTTGCTGCAGTGAGGGCAATGACTAAAGATAGACTCTTGGATGCCAGTACCCTGCATGCATTCGAAATTGAAAAAGATGAAATTGCCTTTCTTTTGATCATTGTTTTCCTCTTGATGTTTGGAATGGTATTTTTAAATGTAGCATTGGTGTTCCGTGCCCATGATTTGGTAACAAATGTGACATCGTTTCGTTCTTGAACATACCGTGTCCACCAGTAAGACACAATCTCAGGAGTTGACAAGTACTTTTTCCGCTGTGAACATTGCGTCTTCAGATGTTGTTAGTAACAGGCAAGGCTGAAAAAGTGCTCTGACAAGCAGGTCAATGCACTCGTACTTGTCCTGCGTCCAGACTGGGTTAAGAGGCCCAATAGCCTGAGCATTTCGGTTGTTATAACCATGGTCGCATTTCTCACAATAATAACCGTATCCTAGGAATGCAGTGATACTGGTGATGGCAGCGAACTGTTCATCGTGACAATAGACGTGGATCTATTTTCCGTCTTTGAAATATTTGCCTCGAAACAATAGAGTTTCACGCACTTCTTGAGGGTGCACTTTCAATGTGTAGCATGGAGCTAGGACATCTTGCAAGTTCTGCATTTCAGGAATACCACAGTATGTATCTTTGGACAGACCTGCTTGTTGTAACAGGAGTTCTGCTTCTTTTCGTTGTTTGGCACGATTCGATTTTTGAATATGTTACTAAGCTCTTTTACTTTCTACCTTGTCGTTTTTGTGGACATTCGTTCGTCCCACCTCGATGACATGAGCTAAACACATCTGGTCTTGAGAGTTGTTAATTTTGACGAAGCTACGCTTGACGCTACGAAGGTCGTCCACCAATAACACATTTCTGCTTTGTCATGTCCCTTTGGGGAGAGACAGGTGTCGCTTTTCCATCGGTGATGTGAAACTTGTTGCAGGTGCTGAATCTTGTCGATGACTTAGGAAGGTGTCAATTCTGCTGGGCTACTAAACTCGATCCTAACGGGGGACCTCAGACTGTCGAGACGAATGGAAAGTCTCAAGCGATCGTCTTCTTTGGCTTCACATTGTCGTTTCAGTGTGGTTAACAAAGAATCCCACACCTTGTTGATGAAGCCCTCTGCGTTCTCTAGTGGTACATTGGACTTGATTCTTTAAACTTCACCGTGCAGTATAAGGGTAAGCCGTCGTTTTAAATTTTCTAGAGGAGCGATTTCCGTCTCTCGTACGTGGACGTATTTTTCAGGGTTTACTAATGGTGGTGAACTTTGGCAAGACGTATAGTTCTTAGGGTCTGGATTCTGGATCTCTCATATCATCGTTAAGACTACAGCTACTGGGCGAGGCGATAAATCACGTTTCTGCCTCTTACTTTCTTCTCCTTTCTCCTCGACACGATGCGATCGTTCCATCTTACCTGTGAAACGTCAAATGACTACAACTTAAACGCCATGGGTCACCTTATATCCATGTCAGACCAGCGTTTATATAAAGGGCGTAAGTCTTCCCTTCCAATATTCATCTGACTCTCAACCAGAACGATGGAAGAGCCCACACATATCTTACTTCTGACCAGAGCTTTGCGAGGTGTCATAAGAAAATTTTCTTCAGAGAAGCCGAAGGACTATTCCCCCTCCTTTCGAGATAAAAGGCAAGATACTTCCTATATCTGTAAGAAGAAAGGACATTAGTTTTCAGAGTGTCCAGACCATCAAAAAACAAAACAGGTGTCAGAAGAGACAAAAGTCAAGATACCTGTTATCGTTGTCAATAAAAAGGACATTGGTCTTCAGAATGCCCTAAGAAACAAGAGGTGCAAGACGAAGAGAGGAATTCTGAATAGGAAGAAGAGGTACCCTCCCAAAACGAAGAACCCAGACAGATGCAGAAGGAGAAAAAAAGAGAAGAAAAGAAGATGCGGATAATGTGAGGATGAAGAGGAGAAAAAAACCTGTGAAAGTGAAGAAATTATTTTAAAAAAAAACAGAGAGAGAGTGAACAAAGAGACAGAAGTCTATGAAATTTTTAAAGTCTTGTGTTTTGTTGTGAATTGGATTGTAAAATTTGTGCCAGAATAGACCAGATAGAAAACGTAAGTGTCTCTTGGTTTTTGATTTTTACTATTATGCACCCACACTCAGGCATTCACTCACTCACACACTTACATCATGGGTAAAAAGGGCGTTTGAGTTGTACGTGATTTTGGCAATTGAAATACTATCTCTTTCGAGAGAAGTGGGTGGCCCTGAAAAGGACCCTTGGGTATTTGCTTGTTTTAAAAAAAACAAACCCAAGAACGGGACGTAATAATCTTTAACGGCCTTAAGCCTTTGCCACGGCCAAGGCCTACTTCTGGACTGGCTCCTGTCGATGATGATTTGGTAGAAATCACAAGGGGTGGTATCGCAGGCGTAGTAGCTGGGCTGGGTTGTTTGGCTCGAGAAGGTCTTTTCTCTTGGGTCGTAATAAAGAAATCTGATACATTTGTTTCAGGCTCCTTAACTCTGCTAAAATGTCTAAAAGCACCGTCATCGTTTGGCTTTCACTATTCTCCTTCTCTCCTAGACCTTGTTTCTTCTCTGCTGCTTCTTCCTGTCGTTTCCTTCTTGCCTCTTCTTCTTCTTCTCGCTGTTGCTGTTGAAGGAGAAAAGCTTGTGCTGTTTCTTTCTGCTGTTGTAAACATTTCTCCAATTCTTCTTTCTGTCTCTGTTTAAAATAATCGACGTGTGGTAAAGAAAGAGCAGATGACGAAGGTACCGGTACAGGAGCAAATTCTTGGGAAGAACAAAGAAAATCGACCAAATCCCAATTAAAATCGACCTCTTCTGGAAGTAAGTCTGTGTTGACTTTGGTAGCCGCTGATATTCCATCGCTTCTCGTCTCCACGGCTGGTGCACCCCAATTCATTGTCTTCTTAATTTCCGTCATGTTTGAAAACTGTATCGCATGGAGTGACTGTGTACAGACGCTAGAGAATCTATATAGGGAATGTTACTGCCAAGTCCGCTCTCTTCGGATTGGAAGACTGACTCCGTGATATGACTGAATATTGGATTGTGAATAAACTCAATCAGTTTAGATACGCCCTTCCACTTCAAATAACCCCGTTCTCATTTCATTCACCTGTTCTCGTCACAAGATGTAGACAAACGTGGAATCATCTCCTCTCGTATAGACAATGCTGTTCCGTACGTACTTACCCATTTACGATAGATAATCATGGACGAGCATTTGGAAAAGGAGAATATATGCGTGGAGAGATAAGGCTGTGCGAAGCGAGTTCTCATCTACGGACCAGCAGTCAGAAGAAGTTTGAGGAAGAGAAGAAGACCTATGCGTTGCCCTCTATGCTAATGGAATGATGTTAACAAAAAACCAAAGGCCCTTTTCATGGCCACTCATATGCCTCGCAAAGATTTGCTTTCTTGACTATTTTTTTATAATTGTATTGTTATTTGTCTGTTATCTGTTGTCTGTTTTCTGTGTTAACTCTATCTCTGTCCCGCCAGTCTCGTTCCCGTCAAGAATTCTATCTTTTTTTCACCGCTGTTTGGTCTATTGAGGTATGCTCCTTGCAACATTGTTGCTAATCGTTACTACCGTGACGTACCTTAACTGTTCCATTCATCTTGTCCTGATACAATCCCAATACTTATGTCCGTATATGGTCCCAAGGTGTTTTTGTCCTCATATCGTCCCGGGGTGGTGGTGGCTGTAATGTATTTTCCCATTGTCCGTATATCGTCCCCTTCACTACTTGCAAATGATAAATTGGCTCTAATATTTTCTGAACTTTTTTCTCTCATTCATATAGATTAAATAAATATAAGACACACTTATGATTTAAACAAGAAATACAGTTTAAATGAAGAAAGTTGAGCACTACAAACACTGTATGAACAATAAAGGCGTAGCATATTCAAAGTAGAGATGGACATATGTCACGGAATTGTATAAATCCTTTTATTTATTTAAATACATGTACTCGGTTGTTTATTTTTTTTTTTTAAATTGACACCCGATGGTGATTTATGTATATTTTACAATATTTCGAAATAGTGAATTCGATTCATCGTATACCGCACGTACTAAGTTCTTTCAATGGGAAACACCGAATGCTTCCAGCGCACAGACATTGTATGACTACTTCATCTGTGTATAAATGCCTCACCGTAAGATCAAATCTTCACATTACGGAACGTCTTGTCAGTGAGCGGTGTACTTTAAGGACTTGCACATCTTTAGCTGTAGAGGTATGTAAATTAGTAATTTATTGTGTATAAGTTATAACTATTCTAGTACCACGTTTTTATTTTTGTATGTCTGCTATGTAGCTTCGGTTTAGGTAGTTTAATGCAAATATTGTCTATTCTGGTTTGTGACTCAGCAAGGGATTTATATTAGCAATATAAAGCTGCATTTTGAAGAAACGTTAAGAACCGTAGGATTCTTGTCGAGCACGGTTAGGTTCACTTCTGAACTTGTGTATTTTGTAATTATTGTGCCGATAATGTAATCTGTATAACTTACCGTACATAACGTCATTACGTTTTAGCGTATATGCCCGTGGTATGCATAGTACACGGTGTTAGATGTATTTTCAGCTGACCTGATTGACCAGAGTGATCAGCTGTAGAGCTGACCAGAGAGATCAGTTATCGGAGCGATCGGAGTCGAACCTAGAAGTCGACCATAGCAGCTGTGAAGCTAAACCATTGCATCCGTAGAACTGAATAAACAGTGTTGCTGGTCGAGTAGCAGGTGATCGGGCGTTGCTGACCGAGATTGGTGGGCACTGGCTGCTTGATTGACCAACCTGGAATACTGACGGCTTGATTGGCCAGTGTGACTGGTAGCCGAGTGTGCTGGTGGCGGAGTATAACTCCATACGTGTAATATTTTAGTCGTGGGCTAATTTCGGGGGTTTGTTAAACCTGTTTTGGGGACTGTACAGATAATTTGTATATCTTTCCCTTGTTCACATAATTTCACTATTTAAGTAAATACATTTTACTATATGAGTAAAATACATTTCTTTACTACTTGAGTAAAACACTTCATTCATTCGTTGTGAAATCGTTGTGAATTATTCACCCCTTGTGATTGTACCGTATAAAGCCATATATTCGTATTTTCATTATTAAGTCTGTGCTGTTTATGTTAATTGATCCAATATTTGGATCATATACACGCATATATTAATCATAATTAATTGCTCATTCGTTTGTTATTAAACATTTCAATTGGTATCACCGTCAAACGTGTTCTGTCGTGAATCCGAAATCCCACCCGGTTATCTTGTTACAACATATAAACTAAGTGAAATGAGAAACCATCAAGAGGTAGTACAAAAGATTTCAATATATTACAGTTGATCTAAGTCATCATTATGATTTAATTTTCATTACCACCGTACATACAGTTGTTTCTGTTCTTCATTTATATTGCTCACCTTTCCATTGGCTTATGTGACTTTAATGTGCCATCATTTATAAGTCCGCAGACATCATCACGAAAATTCGCAATGCTAAATTCTTTACGGTATTATTTTTTCTTCGAGAGAATCAACTTCGTTTTACATCTACCACGTTAATCTAAGGACAAATCTACTCGTGTGTTATTTCGAGTTGGCGGAAAAAACGAGTCTGATACGGCGTACGAATATGTGCAGGCCGAGACGTACCTTCCTTTGCTGTATCAAACGTTTTCTTTCGACCGACTTAGGAACCAAGCACTTATCTAGTTTTGTATTTATTACAATTTGTATCATTTTAAAAATGAATTAAGCTTTAGGCATTCTATGATTGATAAGGAACAACCCTCTGAAAACTCCCCAGTTACGTTACCGGGGCTAGGCCTATATATATATATATATATATATATATATATATATATATATATATATATATATATATATATATATATATATATATATATATATATACTGGCGAGTTGCGTCCAATACAAAAACGGTGATAGCTGTGAATTATTAAAAAATGTTGCATGAGATACACGAATGAATTTAAACTGCATTCGCAGACAAGTGGATTTTTTTTTACTTCTCAAATGGAGCATAGGTTTAAGACCTGCAGGTGACCCTTTTTCTTACACGCTACTTAACGAATACACACGTTCTACTTACAATCAAATTTCAATGATCATTGTACAGACTTTCCGTATCGGTATCTTTCTAACATGGAACTAAATTTCTATTATTCACTTGGATTCTTTTATCAAGAAAATTCCAAACAATACTGTTCTTCTCTTTATTGCCTACTTGAACAGTTGAAAGAATTTAAAACAAATATACACTTCCCTGCTTGTACTCCAATGATGAAAAGGTCTCAACACCATTGTCATAAAATATATCTCTTCTAACTTTACGTCACAGTCAAACAGCTACTGCTCTCTGTCATACGCCTACCTTTATGTTGCAAATGTTTGTCACTTTGTAACTTTGATTCCACAGTTATATTAATAGAACAAAAATGAAAGTTCTTCCACTTAAACTTGCTCCTAAAAAAAGAAAATTTTAAAAACTCCGCACACTATATTTTTGAAATTGTGAAGCTGAAATGGATTTTGTGTACTTTTGGTATGTTAGATGATTTCCATTGCGGAATTCTCTTTTCTGTGTTTACCTACCGCACTACCACATTATCCACAGCGGCAAAAGAGGCTCCTTTCATTGAATATGGCTTCATTTCTCAAAATTATAAAGGTGTGTTGCCATTTGTAGAAGGGAAATTCCCGATATTTCATAAGTTGACTGTTGTTGAATAGTTCAGGTTGTACAAGTTGTTGCAGGCTGGATGTGTGAGACGGACATTTTATGTGTGCGATACGGAATCACAGAATAAAGACTTGTATCGTACTCCATCCAGATCAATCACGTTAGATCAAATAGGTATGTATTAAACAGCTAGCCGGAACAGTGTATTGAGCAAGTGATCCTTTGCTGGTGTAAGAGAAACCACTGATAGGACGCAAAAGTAAATGACCTACGAAGGAGTTTGTTATGGCTGCTTCACCGATGTCGACATGCCTTGACTGATAGAGAAATTATGGCTATGAAAACTTCAAAATTATGCAGATATTGCATGCAATACGTGTCGGTGTCTCTACAATTATTCAAAGTTATTTTTAGTGGCCACTGTACTGGGCAATCGAACTGGAGAGGTTTCTATCATTTGCGTACAAACAGACGACAGAGCGTAGTCGCTGTTACGGCTAGTTGCATATTCCGAAGGTCGATGTGGAAGAATGTAACCCAGATGAGACCTTAATCTCAAACAGTATGGTCTCATACAGTATGTAACCTAGATATGAGATTTCAATCTCGTACAGTACATAACAGATATAATACCTTAGTCTCATACAGTATGCAACCCAGATATGATACATTATTGACATACAGTACATAACACAATACGAAACCTTGGTGTACTACAGTATGTAACCCAGCTATGATATCTTGGTCTTCTACAATATGTAACCCAGATTCGAGACATTGATCTCCTGCAATATGTAACCCAGTAGAACATCACTAAGTTTTGAGGAAGCGGTCATGTTAACCATAATAAAATATTAAATTGCCGATTGCACTCAAGGTTAGGTACATACACTCTCAAAAATCTACCACGTATTCTTCTAGTCAGATCCTTTTTTCCATAAATCTCGCCATATGTTCTCAAATCAAGTACCCTAAACGACTTATGTTACAATGATACTTTTACCCATCCTGGAAGTCTTCTCATCTTTTGTACCGTAATATCTGTAAAATATCTGTTGTGGTTTTACGTCATATCATCTTTTGTATCGTGATATCTGTAAAAAATGTGATGTGGTATGTGAAATTAAGATTGTACCGTACGTTTAAAAATGGTCTATGGAATAATTTTTAGCCTGGCGGAGAAAATTGTATTCGTACGTCAGATATCATACTGAGAATAGATCATTACTCCCCTCTCGTTATGGCAGATATCGTTGGGTCGGAATTCAAACAGATACCAAAGGCTATCTGGTCAAACCAAACATGGCAGACCATAAACAAACATAGTTCATAAGATTAATGTACTTTCTAACATCTATTATTATTAGTGGTCTAAGGTTGACATTGCCCGGGGTGGGAGTCGGAGACAAGCTCCCCAATCCTCCAAAAATGCCCCATACGGCTTGCGTCTCTGATTGCCTCTGTCAACTAAAATCCAGCTCCTGGCCTTCGCGAGTGGCTTAGACTTGAAGTCCGGCAGACCATGTTTTCCACTAACAGGAGAAGGGGTAAAGGCGGGCCACTGGCGCCTTAAAACCAGTTTCTTCGGGTAGATGGGACTCGTAAACCTTGGATGGTAGCTCATCCAGCAGAAGGAAAACTCCGATTCCAAACCTCTGCTGCCTTGTGGCTATACCCACTCATGGGAATGGCTAAGGGAGTAAACCCCGACAGAAAATCCGGAGATGGAGTCCCTAAGGCGGTCTGACATTGACTTCAACGTCATTCCGGCAACTCCTGCGACTCCGTTGGTGCCAAGCTATATCGGCATTCGTCGTTCCCTTGGGTTCTAAGTCAAAGCTCGATTGGCGTAGAGCTTGGCGCCAAGGGTTACTTCTGACGGTGGGAGAGATCATCAGGTCTCACTGGACTGCTACCGCCCTCCTCAAGCTGGGCAACCCCCAGTCAGTAAGGTGCTGCCCGCCATATCCTGCCTGCTTCACTGGGTGCGTGGAGCTTAGAGAACCATCTCGACAAGTGGGCCACAAAACTCCACACCAGGAAAGACTAAAATAAGAAATAAGAAGTCTTCAACTCTTCGTTTTGCAACCTGGAACATCAGGACCATGTGTCCTGGATTGACCGCTGACCTACAGCAGATCGACGATGCACGGAAGACTGCCGTCATTGACAAAGAACTCTCCCGACTGAACATCAACATTTCCTGCCTCCAGGAGACCCGACTGGCTGACAGCGGCACCATCAGGGAAGCCAATTACACGTTCTTTTGGCAGGGGATGCCCTCGGATGAACCTAGGCAGCATGGTGTAGGCTTTGCCATAAAGAACTCTCTAATCGCCTTCATTGAGCCTCCATCAACAGGTACTGAGAGAATCCTTGCCCTCCGGCTGTCAACATCCTTAGGCCCGGTCAACATCTTTAGCGTGTACGCCCCAACCCTCTGCTCCACCCACGAGGAGAAAGACAAGTTTTTATGAGGCTCTGGATCAGGCAATATTCAGTATCCCCAACAATGAAAGCCTTTACTTACTAGGACACTTCAATGCTAGAATGGGAGCTGACCATGAGGCCTGGTCCACCTGTCTCGGCTTTGACAGAAGGGGCAACATCAACGAGAATGGTCAGCGACTGCTGGAGATGTGCTGCTCAACCAGCCTATGTGTGACCAACACTTTCTTCAAATGCAAGGAGATCCACCAGGTGACGTGGAGACACCCATGTTCACGCCACTGGTACCAGCTAGAGCTCGTCATCACCAGGCGTGCAGAACTGGCCAGTGTTCTCCTCACCCGCAGCTACCACAGTGCCGATTGCGACACGGACCATTTCCTCGTGGCGAGCAAGGTGCGAATATTACCCAAGAAGCTGCACCACGCCAAGAAGAAGGGTCACCCACGCATCAAGACCTGCTGTGCAAGAAACCCAGAGAAAACACAGCAGTTCATCAGCAAACTGAAGGAAGCCCTCACCAAAGTGACACCTGATGACACCATCGGCTCCATGTGGTCCCATATCCGTGACTCTGTGTACAATTCAGCCATCACAACTTACGGGAAGAGGGAGCGAAAGAATGTCGACTGGTATGAGGCAAACTGGGAGGAGATGGAGCCCGTGACTGAGGCAGAGGAAAGCCCTCCTGGAATACAACGCTGCACCTATCCCCAGAACACTACAAGCCCTCAGGATTGCAAGGAACAATGCCCAGTAGTCCAAGACCTGCAAAGTCATCACAGACCAGGGGAAACAACTGCAGCGATGGGTTGAGCACTATCTCGAGCTATATGTACCCAAAACAATGTCACTGGAACTGCCCTGGACGCCATTCCAGACCTGCCTGTCATGGAGGAGCTATACACACAGCCCACCCTTGAAGAGCTCGGAAAAGCCATCGATTGCCTTGCCTGTGGGAAGGCTCCTGGAAGCGACGGCATTCCGCCTGAAGTCCTCAAGAGCGGAAAACCAGCACTGATCCGGCCCCTACACATATTCCTCTGCCTTTGCTGGGAACAGGGATACATCCCACAGGACATGCGTGACGCCAACATCGTCACTTTGTACAAAAACAAAGGAGACCGTAGCGACTGCAACAACTATCGGGGCATCTCCCTCCTCAGCATCGTCGGAAAGGCTTTCGCCCGTGTTGCCTTTGCGCGCTTGCAGATCCTAGCCTCTCGCGTCTACCCAGAGTCCCAGTGTGGATTTCGAGCCGGCAGGTCAACTGTAGACATGATCTTCTGACTACGTCAGCTGCAGGAGAAGTGTCGCGAGCAGCAGATGCCCCTCTACATTGCCTTCATAGACCTGACGAAGGTGTTTGACCTGGTTAGTAGGAGTGGACTCTTCAGACTCCTGCAGAAGATCGGCTGCCCCCCCCCCCCACGCCTGCTTGCTGTCATCATGTCGTTCCACGAGAACATGCACAGCACAGTGTGCTTCAATGGCGCAACATCTGAAGCATTTCCAGTCATCAGCGGAGTCAAACAAGGCTGTGTCCTTGCGCCGACGCTCTTTGCCATCTTCTTCTCCATGCTTCTCCAGTACGCATTCAAGGACTGCAGCGAGGGAGTGTACATCCATACCAGGGCTGACGGCAAGCTGTTTAACATCGGCCGTCTCCGTGCTAAGACTAAAGTCACAGAGGTACTCATCCGTGAATTGCTCTTCACCGACGATGCAGCCTTGACATCACACACGGAAGATGGACTTCAGCAGCTGGTATGCCGCCTCTCCCATGCTTGTAAGGAATTTGGACTGACCATCAGTTAAGAGACAACGAACGTCATGGCGCAGGACGCAGACTCCCCTCCCTCTGTTACCATCGATGGGTATAACTTGGAAGTTGTCGAGAACATCACATACCTCGGGTCTAACATCTCCAGCTCATTCTCCATTGATTCTGAGGTGAACGGCAGGATTGCCAAGGCAGCAGCAGTGATGGCCAGACTTAACCAGAGGGTCTGGAGCAACCCCAGCCTCACAGAGAAGACCAAACTGCGTGTCTACCAAGCCTGCGTGCTCAGCTCACTTCTCTACAGCAGCGAAACATGGACCACCTATGCAAGACACGAGAGGAAACTCAACAGCTTCCACCTGAGATGTCTGCGGCGCATTCTGCACATCCAGTGGCAGGACAAAGTACCCAACACAGAGGTTCTAGAACGCGCCAACATGAACAGCATGTTCTCCATTCTCAGCGAGAGGCGCCTTCGCTGGCTTGGCCATGTCAAGAGAATGGACCCAGGCCGCATTCCCAAGGACCTGTTATATGGGGAGTTAGCAGAAGGTGCACGACCAACTATGACGACCACATCTGCGCTACAAAGATGTTTGCAAGAAAGATATGAAGACGGCAAACATCAATGTCAACGACTGGGAGAGCTGTGCAAACAACTGTTCCAGCTGGCGTCTAGCTCTCAGGCAGGTAGTTCAAAAAGGAGAGGAAGAGAGAAAAATAAAACAAGCTGAAAAGAGAGTTAGAAAGAAGGATAAACAAAAACTTACTTTGGAGCTACGCCATCGTCTCCTGTAGACGGACGGATGCCAAGAACATCTATTACATCACTGACTCGCATTAACATCATACGAGACATGACAGTCCGCTCTCGCCTCAATTACAAAAATAAATGAACGAAATTCATTACATGATTTAACGACGTTATATTCAGTGAATACACACATTCAAGTCTTTAGCATACATGAAATCTCACTTCATGACTTAACAACGCTAATTTTAGTCAATAGGTATTTAAGTCTTAATCATGCGTGAAATCATCTAAGATCGGAGAATTTACACGGATTCTCGTAACTCATATAAACTAAAGTAATGCATGAAATTCTTCCTATAACAATAACATTCAAGGGATTCGTCAAACTTATATAAAGAAGATCATTGTTCGAATTCAGATAGAGCTCAAACACAGTTATACTCATATCAAGAAAATTGATATACGGATTTAAATAAATAAATTCATGAAAATATAAGCAAAACATTTCAAGCAAATCATTATATTGGTATCAATGAATTACATGAGATTGACGCAAATACCTTGTGCTTTCAAGCTTTGATCACTTCGATCGCCGGAATTGCGTCCGTCGACTTTCCAGACATCCGGTCCCTTTGATAAATGTTTTACAAGAGAATTTCTTCTAACGTCAATCTCGGGGCCTCCAATATCTTTTCCCTCTTGCAGGAAAACGTAGACTGACTAAATTTTTGCGATGGGGCATATAAAACCCAAGAAAGTTTGTGTGGGAAACATACTTCTTATTTGGCGTAACCAATCAGGATTAACTATAGTTACGGCTATTTTATAATAGGCGCAAAAAGTATAGACAGCCTGACTTCCAGGTTTCCAAATAACTGATCGTGGACAATTTCAACTCTGACATGTTCGATACAAAGATCGAAATTAACCCTTTCCTTCCAGTCTGTCGGACGATTAAATAAACGAAGGCTTAATTAATAATCACTTCCTCTCACGAAACATATATTAAAAGTCATTGAAATCATTGCAGTATAGCGATTTAACACGCATATGTCCCCATAAATCTAAATAATTGTTCTATTATCCCAAATTAATGTCCTCTTTATAGATCGACATAGATTTGCACCCTTACACAGTATCAAGAGTCACTACATCTACGTCCCACAGACAATAACATACCTATCTGAAAGTAATTAATTTCCATTATATCTCTGGCTTTGGGAGTATAATAAATCTAAGTGACACTGTATGAAATATTACATATTCTACGTAATTAAAAACTGTATAAACTATTACATACATTACTTGATTAAAAACTGTATGAACTGTTACGTATATTACTTGATAAAAATAGAACTGCGTTAAGGCTACCGCAGGTTAAACGTTGCTCAAGTAATTTAACGTTTTCCCACAAATGATAAGACACATAATTGGATGTCTACCTTTCTCCCTCCAAACTCTGATCGCATAAATTGATGTTTAATCCATTTTTCTGACTCGACCATAAAGTACTTCGGACAGATTGCCATGAAGATGTCATTCTGAATTGTTATTGACACTAATGTTTCTTCATTATACAATATATGAATCACAGTTTATCTAACATACTACAATGTCGTTATATAACCTTGACAACTGCTATTAAATGACATGTTTGTGAGTTTACATGCGTTACAGTACTCTGTTAGAGGTCTTATAGTGGCTAAAGTCAGACGGCTCTAAAATGACCAATTTATAGCATTTATACATTTATTTCTGCTGGCAAGAACGGTTTGTATCATATCTTCACACAGCAATATATGAATGAACTGCATCATAAGCTCTATCTCGCCTGAGATAAAATTGCCTGGCGGTTTCAAAAGTTAATAGTTTTTTTTTTTTAAAGAAAAGAAGCTAATCAAATAAACACAGAAAAAAGAAAGCTTGGATCTGGAAATTTCGTTAACCACGCAAGAATTTGTAGTTAACAAAGATTTTAAAACAATGATTGCATGCAAGATTGAGGAGCTGTTTTGAAATAGTCGAGGCACTCACTGCCATGTTCAACTCAGTTCATTGTCTTATGCCTTGATGGGCAACGTTTGATTACATCATCCGCAATTTGTCTGCGCAGAAGTGAAGCTCTGTCGGCCTTCTCTGGTTAATAGGAAGGAATGACACTTTGGAGTTTAGTCCTTGCTTTTCTGCCGTATAAAAGTGCAATAATGTGTATTTAGGAGGTTACGTAAGCAGCACAACTTTAACACTTTTATGTCTGCAAAACGAACATTATATTCTCGGATTTTCATGTTTGTTACCTAAATAGCACACTTTTATAGTTTCTTGTTAGTTTAACGTAAAGCAGAATGTCAAACTTTCATGCTGTGATTAGAATTGAATAATTTCATTATTTCATACTTGTTGTGTGAACAGAACAATTTTATATTTGTTGTACCGACAGAGCAATGATATATCTGTTAAGTTAATACATTAAGCTTATACATGTTGTGTGTGCAAGATAACTGCATGTTGTTGAATGGCAACGTATATTTGTTTTGTTATTAGAAAGGATAATTACAGCAGAATTCTGTTGAAAACGTTTCAATGCTTCCTTTTAGGGATAGGCATCATACAATACTCATGACAAAATAGATTAGATGAATCACGTTTTATTTAGTTTCAAAATAAATCTTTTATTTTTTATACTTTTTATTTTTGTTAAAGGGTCTTCCTGTTATTTCTATCCTTGTGAAAGAGTGTGTTGGGTACAAATATTGTCTCCAAATGGCTGTTTGCATATAAATATACAGTTATCGAATTTGAAAACCTATCTTGCAATCATCTGAATCAATGTGGGTTTATGAAATTACGATTGATTTACATATCCGTCCTTTGTCTGCGAAAATGTTAGACATTGTTCCTTGGCAGATAGGAATCGCTGACACGTTGAGGTTCGTTGCTTGATTTTCTGACACATCAGGTGTGAAGAGGCATTTTCCTTCCTTTATCCTATATTAATAGGATTCCCACAGTTACATATGTTATTTTAACAGCATATTGTCATAATTTGATGTCTGTCATATGTGCATCAGAACTGCGTGGATATTACATTAACAATATTATTTCATAATATCACGAATATTGTGTGAACAGAATGATTTACTATTTGTTTGGAGAACAGAAAAGTTTCATATCTGTTAACAGAATAATCGTGTACTAGTTACTTGTACTATGTACTTGAATATCGTTGTGGTGATAGATGAATTTAATACGTCAAACGATTTCATTACAAATCCTTTCTGCTTTCCATTTCCCTAGCTTCTCATACGTAAAGGACAAAATACGCAGAAATCTGGAGTAAGAGAGGAAAAGAATTTGGGCTTGGAACTAAACTTATACCATGTAACCTACATAATAAGTTTCGTTGTAACGGTATGTGTACACTTTCCTTGGGATTTATCTACAGTGTTTATATAATACTGTACATGATGCAAAGTTGCAATAGCCCGTCGACACTAAACGGTAACTTTCTTAGTACATTGTTGATGATGTATCTGAAACCTATTATAATGTTCTGAAAATCGATTATTATTAATTAAATATGAAAATGTCCCAAGTCCGCATCTCTCTCTCTCTCTCTCTCTCTCTATTTAGACCATCGTAACATGATACGGGCGAAAATCCATAAAAAGACGAGCGAGAAGAATTTCACTTGTGTCATACGACGATGTCTCCGGACATGATAGTAAAAGTTAAGTCAAACCGACCAGAGAGAGAGAGAGAGAGAGAGAGAGAGAGACAGACAGACAGACAGACAGACAGACAGAGACAGACAGAGACACATAGAGACAGACAGACAGAAGGAGAGGGAGAGTTTTATGATTAGTAGTAAGGTTAATTAAAGCAGAATAATGACTTAGATAAACTGTAAATATATTAAATGTTTTAATTACCTCTTATTGGTTCGTCATTTCGTTTCTACGCCATATCATTACATACAAAAGTGCATCCTATTAGAGCAAGTATAAAGTCTTTTGAATCTGAACAAATCAAATAAGAATTAAAAAGTATACTTAAGGAAAGGAGCCCTGAATTAAATATTGGATCGCAATGGCTGTACTTAAGTAGTTACGTTATTACGATATTGACCAATCAAAATCGACTTAGCACGTGCCTTAGCGTACGCCCGATCTATTCTAAGAATAGTTCGCGTTTCTTTCAGATTGGTAAGCAAATATGATGAACAATATTAAATAGAAACACAAAGAGCAGGCGATATGCCATTGCTGAAGTCTCCTCAGGAATCCAGATTATTAATTTAAAAGCACATCTGTAGTAACGTATCATCTTCAGATATTTCTCAGTTACATTTTTGGAACTCGATATCGATTGAAGATGGCATAAGGGATTATGTCATTTGTTTTTCTTATCTTCTTTAAATACTGTCTTAACGAATGTTCACCAATTTAAATAAACCATGCGAGAAATGAGTATGTTTCGTATCTTTGAGCTGAGTGCTATAAGCGAAACACCTTGCATTTACAATTACAACATATGCCATTAGCTCGCAAGAGCTAATATTCAGAAAACCAGTCATATATAAGGAAATACAGATCGACAAACGTTAATATTTTAAAAACAGATGCATGCACATCACACAAAAAGCATAAAAGGAATTGTCATACACATCACACAAAAAGTATAAAGGGATTGTCATACACATCACAAAAAAGCATAAGAAGAATTGTCATACACATGATACATAAATCATATATGAATTGTCATAGACATCATGCATGAAGCATATATAAATTGTCATAGACATAAAAAAAATGCATAGATGAATTGTCGTAGACATCATGCATGAAGCAAAGATGAATTGTCATGCATAAAAACATAAAGCAATTGTTATGCACATCAAACATAGAGCATAGCGGAATTGTCATACACATCACACATACAACATAGAACAAATGTTATTAGTGATGCATTGCAATTAAGGATGTTAGGTTTTTGTATTTTACGAATGCTTCTACCATTACATACTGATTTGTATTTTGTCAGAATAATATATTTTCGTATAGAGCCTTCTTCGCCTATTGGATCCGTTAAGTTTGTTTCATCAGTAATCAGCCTTCAAATATGGAGAACAGTTTATCTTGGGTTATGTTGGTGATTACAAGAAGATGGGACTTAGAACTTGTTCCGATATTCTTCAGCAAATTTAGAAGAAAACATTCCAATTATGCATGTTTCTTCGTTTCCGAGGCAGCCTTCTATTTCTTTCAACAACGTAGAAAGGATAATTGGATAATAATACAAGCTGCGGGAAGCTTTATGTATTTAACTCAGAATCATTCGTTACAAAAAGAAACATATTGTAATTTTAATCAATTCTATATATGCTTTGGCGTTAAATGAAAGTAATAAATCAAAATCCTTGTTTTCAATGACGCAGATATGACGTCAATTGTACTCGCTTCTACACCCATAAAAGTCACGAATTTATATACATTTTACACCAAGAAAGCTAAATGGTAATTCATGTTAGACAATTTTATGCACCCGAACTGCAATAATCAAGTTTATAACAAATATGATTAACATCTGATAAATATATTTATATTAGTGTATTCTAAAAGTGGACAGTCAATCAAACATCTGCTTTGAAAAATGGTGAAATATGAGAGAGAGAGAGAGAGAGGGAGAGAGATATGTACTCACGTTTGCTTCTAACTGTGATGAATTTTTTAAAAAACTGCAATTTGATATAAGCGCAACGAATTTATCCTCTAGCTTTCTTTTCTGATGTGTTGGTATAAACCAAAAAAGGATGTCATAATTGTTCCAAACCAACTTATAAATAACAAGAGAGGTTAATTTCCAATCAGAGAACACTACCGTTCTTTTTATTGTATTATTGTTAAAGGAGAGCTAATTAGTTTTAATTGCGGCCTGTTTGACCATGTATACTCAACTTGTCCACCAATTATAACTGAAAGTAAAATAAAAAAAATGCGTAGCGGTACACATTTTGCTAAACTATCTAGAGGTACACTTTTGTGTTACTATGTACCTGTTGACAGTCATAAACGCATTGTAGAAAAATGTGTACTTGTACAAATTTGTGTTTGTTCGCAATGTAAATCTGCCGTAAACTATCTATCATAGCAGGAAATACCTGTTGGACATTCTCATGGTATACTAACACTAGGCTAATTAGATCCCTCTACAGAAAATTAATATGGACAAGTCGTCAATTAGGTATTACGCTTTACGTTCCAGCCACGATGTCGTATAGATGCAAAGAGTAAAATGCAATCAGATCTCTATGAGTAACGCATCATCTAAAGGACATCAGAAAATCGTCTGGATGAAGGAGTTACTAGCTCCCTGTTACAGAGGACTCTCGGACTCTAATCAGTAACGAACAAAAACTGATATTCATAAAAATTACCACACTATATTGTGTCCAGTGACCTTGTTTAAATTCTTGGGTATGCACATCTGCCTAAAACTTTTCTTTCTTTCTTTTCTCTTTATCGACGAAAATAGAACATGGTTGGAAGGGCATGGCCTTCTACGACAATTTTAACAGGATATGGCGACGGGCAAAGACACATATAATTGCAGACAAAACTAAGTTTTTAGAACTAGGAAAACCAGTAAAATATACCTGGTGGAAATCCAGTGGAATGATTCCTTGTTAAAATATGTTTTTGATATTGGAAAGTATTGTAGAACATTTTTTATTTTTATAGAGCGCCCTTATCCCAATTTACTCCATTACTTTGCCTCTCGACTGTGCTTTTGAAGAACGCGACAGTAAGCATTTCAACATTTTGTCAAAATTAGGCATCAGTTGGTTGCAATAGTTGTGTTTATGTTCATTTTGCATTTAAAAAGTACATTGTTATTTACAATAGTTTGCGTGAAGAGTATATGTAATTGTAAATGTAAGACAAATAATATGTTGGAATAATAACTGATAAAGTCACGTATAACGGTTTCTGATTGTCGCTTACCCGATATAGACAATGCAAAACTCTAATATTAACTCTGAATGTCGTTTACCCCACATACAAAATGCCAAACTCTGTTTATGGTAACTCTGATTGACAGAGAGTATCATGCTGATTCAAGACCTCCTTCAGCAGTGAATCGTAGAAGATTAGACGGGAAAATGTCCTTTTTGAAATGACTGAGGGAGCGCTCGGAATGCCTAGTAGCTAAAGTGTCCGCCTCGATGTGACTGGGTGGGACATCATGCTACATGTCTGCGGCATGATGCTCCAGTGTCACACATCACGATAAACTGCCACACTGCAGATATCGCCGCAATATGACTGAAAGTTTTTAAAAGTACCTTAAAATTCCAAATCACACACACACACACACACACACGCACACACACACACACACACACACACACACACACAGAGACATATATATATATATATATATATATATATATATATATATATATATATATATACAGACACACACACATATGTACACGAATGATTGAGGACACTTAAACTTTTCTTCGCCTCAAACACATCAAACCCGTGCCAGATTACAGAGCTTTAATATAATATTTCTTTCTCAAAATCACCATTTCTTTCCCACCCCCAGACCATCCTTATCCTTCTTATGATCGTCCTTTTGTTCCGTCCTTCGCCTTTCCTGTTGTAGAACCATTCTTGCGACAACAGTTAAATAGTCTACTTGTTCACAGCATCAGCTTGAATACACGAGCTACTGAAGCTGTGTCTTATCGCTCCAATCAATCATACAGCTTTAAAAATGCATGGTACTAGATATTGTACTCTAAAATAAAAAAGTTTCGGTTAATTTACGATCAGTAATGCACCGCATCTTAACGATTATATAGGTTTGCACAGGATAAATATACATGGGAGTCAAAGAACATTTAGCATAGTGGGTGAATACATCTAATGCATATCTACTAAAACACGTGCACACTGTACTGGTGTAAGGCCATTCTGGTACACATTACACATTTTATGTCTTTTCAATTATAGTTCTTTTAAGTGACAGTTTACGGGGGGGGGGGGGGGAGGATGTGGTCTATAGATGATCCAGGAGATGTTTTCTATTGATGTTTCGATTAAATCCTTTCGAAGTTGAAATGTTCTAATAACGTCTGAAGGAGGGGTCCCTTAATGGGCAATTGAACAGTAAGGAATTGATCTGGCTATTGAGGATACTTCATGTAGCACTCACATTTAAAGAACAACTAATCAACGATTGGACTGGCTAATAGGATTCGGAGTGCACGTAAGACATATGCAAATACACGGCCTCCAGCTACTGGTTTATTCACGAGTCCTCAAGCAGAACGTTTTATAAAATTAGGTTAAAAACAGTTATTGCGGTCCTGGCTGATTCACAGTAATTTAGAGTTATCGCATTCTGAATTGTCATCGCCAATACTTGTCTGAAAAAAATGGATTATATCTTTGGAGTGTATTCACTTCTGTCACTTCTTAAATTTAAGATTTATTGGCTGAAATAATTATTACTCTGAAGCTTGAAGCTCGATTTTTATGCACTACAGATATTTTATTAGCAACAAATCACCTTGAAATCTCGCCGGAATACGTGAATCTGGGACAACGAGAAGTCTGATACTCTCCCAATCTTGTCTGATTTGCCGAACCTGTCACGTTTCCGAGCTGTCATCAGACCTGGGTACCGAATGCTGGCGACATTGCACAAAAGAGTCAAATTTAAATATTTTAAAATCGTTTAAAACCATTTTTGTTTGCCGTTGCTGTACGATATATTTTCTGATAATTTCAGTTCCTGACTCTTCTTACCGTTTCTAATTGTCCATCAATCGTCTCTTCATCTCGTACCATAACGATTTAAGAGAATGTTCAGCATATTGTCGCCTGCTCTTACTGCAGTTTGGATTTCTGCTTTAGTTCAACTTTGGCAAAATAATCGTTTGTTCTGAAAGTTTATTCAAACTAACAGAAGTTTTGAACATTGGAAACAACCGTTCAAATCGTTACTCTGTTAGCATGTCAACGTACTGTATCATTAGGTTCCGTGCTTTTAAAAATGTTCTTCCTAACTGTACCGTCTTGTCATTACAAAACATTTTCATAAAGTACTGTGCTTTTTAACATTGTTTCTTATTTGAGAAAAAAACGTTACAATTGCTGTATCTATTTCAAAAGATAAACGACTGGTTTAAATAATATATTTTAAAAAAATAGATTCTACCACAAAAATGATCAACTTTGCTGATACACCGTATGCACTCCGTTGACTTAGTACAGGAGCAATAAGTGTCCCATTCAACTGCAGGCTGCGCACTCCTGTGATCACGTCGCAATGTCATAGCATACTGACTGTTATTGTTTGCAACGTGAGTCTTTCTCTCTCTCTCTCTCTCTCTCTCTCTCTCTCTCTCTATATATATATATATATATATATATATATATATATATATATATATATATATATATATATATATATATATATATATATATACATATATATATATATATATATATATATTATTTTTTTCAGTGGATTTCTTATTGTAATCAACTTGTTTTGAGGAAAGTACTATAAATGTTCGTTTCATGTGTTAGATGCATTTTGACACTGTTTTATTCATACAAAAAATAGCTGATTTATATATTTGTTTATTTGTTCACAGAGGAATCACATAAGTATTAAAACTGGAGAGAAGGGATACTTTTAATCTGAAAGAGGAAGTGTCATAATTCCCTTTCACGTGAACCCTATGATTAGATAACTGCGCTCAAACATGAGTTCCATGATGGAAGACACTCATGAATTGTTGAATATGCCATTTATGCAAATATCGTTATTTGTATCCGCCATAAAAGTATCATGAGAGAGAAGAGAATCTTTCAATGCCTGTAATAAAGTGTATGGATTTTATCGCAATTGCTTCTCCTACAATTACAGTATTGAGGCTTAACTTAGTTCTGGAGGGCATTGTAGATACTATCTTGTCTTTAAATATCTTGTTGTATTCCTCTTTCCTTTCTCCTTTTCTAACATTTTCCAAGTCATCTACTTGTCTTTTGGCAGTTTGGTCTCAGCTAAATCTATTTCAGATTCTGATTGCCCATCGTTTTCAATGATGCTGTATTTGGGAGGTTATGTTTACACGTATATGATGTTTATGCGTAAATGGAATGTATCATGTACATTGTGTAAATGGCCTGTATCATGTACCTTGTGTAAATGGAATGTATCATGTACATTTCTTTCGTCAAATAGGATTCTCTGAAGAAACTGGATTCTCAATCTTTAAATTTCGATTCTTCCAATTTTCTAATTTTTAAGTTCACCAGACATACAAGTCATACGTGTTATGTTTGCTTCTAAATGGTGGAATCTTATATGTTCTCTCTTTTGCTGCAAGTGTAATATTGCATCGTTCTAAACATTCATCATTGATTTTACCTTCTAACGATCTTTCTAACCCGATGTCTGTATCACTAATATTGAATGTTCACGCAGAACTTTAGTTGGCCGTTGTCCAAAAAATGCTCAGGAGACGTTAATCTCTTGGAATTGGATGCAACGTATCAAGCTCAAAAGCGTCTTCATTATCATGTGGCATTCGCAAAGTCATGAAGAACAAATATTATCACCATATATATTAAAGATTCCTATCTGCTTTAATTTCACCAATAATGATGAGCCCTTTTGAAATTTTAAATGTATCCTCATCTCACCAGCTTTGTTAATAGGGAGCACCAGGTTCGTAAAAAATGAGATGACATTTTATCTGGACTAAAAGAAGCTTTTGACATAGAAACCACTTCTCTGTCAGTTACATGAAAACGGTACTCTGAGAAATGTTTATTATTTGATCATTGATTTCTTATTAGGAACGAAGAGAAGAATATCCGTGCAGTGACCCTCTCAAACTGGATTGATTTTGGGGTAACACGAGTATCAAAGCATCTATCCTTTGTTCCTCCAATATCTATCCTATGTTAATCTCCTTGTATATGATATTCATGGCAATTAGAAAATCTCTATTCACAATATTATGATCTGGGATAAAATGTAGTTGCAGAGTTTCGCCTCAAGGATGATCTGAAAGGACTATACTGTTCTGCAAGAAAATAGCTCCTGAATATTCGCGTGAAAAAGTATAAATAAATGCATCCAGAGTGTAATAAATAAACATCCCTACTAGACAGTAAGAAGAGAAAAACACTATAAGAAACAATTAAAGGAAAAGAATTAAGAGTTTTGATAACATCCAATTAAGCCATATCAAGTTTGTTATCAGAGATAAAATGCTTTCGTTTGTAACAATTTGTAATCTTATCTGCTTGTCTATGTTTTGCTTTTAATATAATTTCTTTACACTCTTTGGGGGTGCAGTTTGACATCTATGTATAAAGACCAAGAAATATGCTTCAAAACCACTTTTTCAGTAAATACAACACAGTTTGTACAGCTATAACCAGCATATATTAGTAACTGATGGTCTTATGATGTCGATCTGTAAATCAACCGCAGACAAAATTGGGATAGGTCTTGTAGATAGGCATCGTACATAACTGACTTTCTCTTTATTTCATATATTGGTCATTTCAGAAGGTGTCGAAATCAATTCTCATAAAGTTGTTAAAGTCTCTCCAAAAGTTGTAAATCAGTTATCGATGTTAACTAGTACAGACTTGATTTAGAAGGCATTTAGATGGATGTATGCGATGCTATTTCGTTGGGCCCTTAGATTTATTTGTAATAGCAATATTCCATCGGCGCTTTCAATAGTAAACTCTTATCATTGAGTAGCATTATGTCTTATCGACCATGTTCATACTGCAATGAAAGAAAAAAATCATCAAGGTGAAAATCATGTATTGACATGCACTCAGTACTCACCTGTCATAAAGTAATTATATTTTATTGTCAAACAAAATTTGTAATGTTCCATCCTTTCATTAAAGAACACATCATCGCGTCCTATTAACTAGTATGCAATGTCTGGCGCCGTGGAGACTGGTCGTGTTACTTCTTGATATTTTCTCGAGCTACTTTTTTGCATCGTGAACTGATGTAATTAATAGAACATGATAAATCATCTCAATATAGTAACTGTTATACAAAAATATGAATAAAAACAAACGTCAGAACCAGTCGATTCCTTAAGATGTAAAGGACGCTGTTGTTAGACCTGGTGGAATTCTATTATATGCAGAGTAACCAACTGATGTCTTCACTGTTAATTTATTATTATTAGTGTCGTGTGCAATGTATGCTCAGCCATTTAACAGCGTCATCATCAGCAAGGTGCAGAGCCTGCAGTCCACTGGGGAACTTTGTCAGTGGACAGTTGTTCACAGTATGTGACATGGTCTGAAGTGCTCCACAGCAACATGAAGAGTTAGTGGCCGGCCAGATCAGACAAGGTTGGCTGCACAACGATCCTGTCTTGTCCGAAAGCGGTTAAGTGTGGTCCACAGATGACGTGGAACGTTGAGGTCAGGAGGTTAGACAGATGGCTCAACTACGAGGGAGCGGTTTACAACACCTGTTGAAGACCACTCGACATTCCATGCCGAAATAGCTGCCTTATCCTCAAGCAACGGACCTAACCAGATTGGTCGTCTCGAAGTTAAGCGTACTGCTGTATGTGAGGTGATGTTCATGTACAATCTGGAATTTACAACGATGAAGTAAATGTTTCAGAAAAAAAGTCTTTGTTAATGTATCTTCTTTCGCTTATCCCTAGGATAAAAGAGAACTGCCCTTGTATCGGTGCATAGACAAATATAGTTATCATGTGCTTGTTTATATTACGAGTTAAAACATACTAAATACATGTGAGCTAACTGCACCCACTGGTGTTAGGATTTACATGTATAGTAACTTTGAATTATTGAAGGAGTAAATACACAGAGAAAGCGATAGAGATTTTAAAACTACAGATGAATTATTTTATGTTAATAAGTTGTCATGTGGTTAATTCATATAACATGTATGTAACATTGCAATATCTAAAATGCAATGGGAACTAAATTTATCTTCAGGCTGGAGAACTCCTAAGCTTTAGTACATCTGTCACACTTACCACAGATGTAATGGTTAACAACCATTCTATAACTTCAACATAAAACTGAAAAGTTTAATAACTTCACAAAACAACAGTATGCATACGGTTAAACACTCATGACCAGTTTGACAAGTTACATTGATCATATTGGAAAATAAGTGTTACTACGTGCGTCATCATTCCGGAGAAACCTTAAAAGAAGGATACAAATTAGGTTAGCATCATACCAGTATACTTCCTCTGATAAATTTAAAAAACGTATGTACGTGCTTATAAGGCAAGTTCAACTGCAAACTGCACAGACCCAGATCTGCCGGCGCATTATGCGCCGGCAGATCTGGGTATGTGGAGTTTCTTATGTGTAATCCTTAGAACAAACAACATAGACCCTGATATGAAACTTGTTGTTTCAGTTTGACTAGACTAATACGTGAGAATATACGGCATGTTATTTTATGTTTCTTTTGTAATAGCCTAAGCACGCTGAAGTGGAAAGACCTATCCCTACACCATTTTAAATATAACGTATAAGTTATAAGACCTAAATAATTAGTTTGCACTAATTGACCATTACATGAATTAGGCTAAGACATCAAAGCAGTTTCAATATTCCACCTGCACTCGCAGATATTGAAGTAGACACCTAAAATACCTTGACTTTATCTTAATTTCATTTAATTTCATTTACTTAATGTAACATCTGAATCTATAACGTGACACCTGAGTGTATAACGCACTTTACAAAATAAGTCCTACCTACTAAACTGGAGGCTCATTTTCAAATCAGTTCAAAATTAGACACTATTATTTAATATACAAAACGTATGACAAAAAGTTAACTGGTTACGGTAACATTTACTGTTTTCAAGATATCCTGAATTAACCGTAAGTTCTTTCATTTTTTTCCCTTCCTTACAATTCAAACATAGATATGGTATAAATTGTGTGATTTGTAAAAATCAATGTTTCATACTACATACATCTTGCTGGACATAAACAATAGAATTTATCCATTGGATTTTACTTTGCCCTAATCAGGACCAAGAGATTTTATCCAATGTCTAAATGTAGTGGAACAGAATAAATATCACTTTGCTGATCAAGATAATGACATACATATACTATACCAAGAAAACTTGTATTCTAATTTCTTTTCATTATGCAAAGCTTTTCTCTATAAAATGTATCGCCCTTTGGTAAATCAAGCATCAGCTAGCTATAAACCTGTTTCTAAAACAAAAGTACGATGGTAAATCCTACCTTAAATTCTATTCGCATCGTTGGTAGATCTACCTTTAATTATTTGCCTCTAGGCATACATAATGTTTCAAAGAAATAGAGCCTATCACCGTTAAATACTACTACCATTGCTGGTTATTATTCCATAGAAGGTAATTCTAAAGACTTATGAGAATTGTTGGCTCATGGTATTTCTAGAAACAACTGGATATGAAAAATTAATTTTGCAAAGAATGTGTAATCGTGATCAAAGTGTCGATAAATTTGGTGTCGATTGATAAATACATTCCTTCCTTGAGACAGGATGACAAATGTCTCTTCCTATAATTGCACGTTGTATTCGATCAGATGTATTATAGAGATCATTTTTGAAATATAACTTCGATGCATATAAAACTGGTTTGAGACCAGAAATATGAGTTCACAGAAAGTAATCCAATTCAGTTTCAGTACGAAGGAATAAATCATACATATTGTATGTCAAATACTTTCGATAGATCTTCTTTAATCATGTCACAGTATGCTTGAAATTTTGTAATTAATGCACTCATGTGGAATCTACAGTTAAATATAAATGGTGCATGTAAAAATAATTGGTTTATATGATTTCTGGACAGTTTCCGACATCTAACATATATGAATTAACGTTTATCACTGTCCAGGCGTATCCGACAAGCTCGTTCAATTATGTTATGAAGGAATAATTGTTTCTCTCGAAAAGAAAGCCTGAGTACGAGTTCGGAATTATCGAAAAAGCCTCTCATAACATTCAGCCAACTAGCAAAAGGATGCGAGGGATGAATCTGAAAATGCGCTAATATAAACCGCTGTTAATTCTATGTGGAAGGTTTAGGTATATCATATTTGCTCAAACATACGTGGATCGATAAAATGCAAAGTAAATGGATTATTGTTGATCCAATGATCAAATACTTCGAAACACTTGTAAGCAAAACTATCAGTATATAAATTAAGTACTATCAACAGAAACTGACATGTTTCAGGCATTCTCTGAGAAAATCTTTACACAATGGTGATTCGATCTTGTTTTTTAAACATATAATAGCTCGACAGGTTTAAAACAATCATATAAAGAAATGAAGAATTTTTAAGATATTGAAATTCTCCAAAGAAAAATAAATCGAATGAAGTATATTCATTTGCACAAAATGTTTTTCCATATGATATTGGCAGACATCCATAAATATTTTAGTGGTTTAAACAGGTTGATGGTATAGGGTTTGTCATTACGTCTAGACTTTTTTCTATCACCAGAAGTAGAAGCAATAACGAAACTTTACACATCATTGACGTCTTTGAAACTTTTATACAGACAAAGAAAAGCAGGAGCAGGCCGAGTTTAGGATATAATATAACGAAGACACGGAACGCAGTTTTGTGTAAATTTATAATGTAATTGAACGATGAATAAATCTGACACCATAGTCGTGAGCATACAGTACACAAACTGATTTAATAGAATCACTAACACCGAGTTCAACAGATGATATAAAGAGATAATACCATTCATAAATGGAATCAATCAGAATATATAACTTCAAGGGTGAGCAATTATAGACTTGTAGAAAAATATTAATAACATGTATTTCATCTAGAAGATGTGTGTATTGCTGATTTTCAGTCATATTGCGATATTAAATAAGATTAATTAAGAAATTGAAATATGCATATCGTTGTGTCTAGTCCATGAGTACGATGTATTTCTAGTTGCACAGCTCTAGTCTAATTGTCATGGAGCCACCACAATTGGTCGGCATCTCTGATACTGCAAACAGATTGCTCGAGTTGATTCCTATTACTTGCAGACGCGTTGGTCGCGAAGCTTTGGTCCCTCAATGTGAGTAAACAATTGAACCTAAGTAACTATCGATAGCAGCATTCGGGTTACACGAAACCACACATAGTTCTACGACTCCCCCATAAAAAACAGTTATACAGATGAAGACTGATGCTTCCGTACAGTGGGCAGCTTTCTGAGAAAACTCTTTGTATTGTGATCATTCAGAGATACTTTTGGGCTATATGTACCTTGGATTTATTCCAAAATCTTAGAAGAACTCTGGTTTCTCATTGCAAGCACTTTGCCCGTGCAGCAATGGGTAAACCGAGGTCAGCATTTTTTAAATAACCACTGTTGAATATAAACTGCCCTCGGGTAACTCTGTAAGTGGCAACGAAGTACGAGTACATTTACGTTCGTATATAATGCACAAACATTTTACTGGACACAATTCCGTGACAATACCTCTGTGCAAGGATAATTGAACATTAGTGGTTTTCTAGGCACGTTCTTTCTTTATTGTGTTAGTACTCTCTCCACAGTGAAATTCTCGATTTTTTTCTATTGACTGCCTATTATTAAGGATTCTTAATCTTCATTTCAAATATGTGGCTTGGCAATCATTATACGGCAGAAAAATAAACTATTTGCAAAACTGCTTACACAATTGTTTTCAAGTTCGTTGAAAGAATGTATTTGATGCAATACAGAGTTTTCCTCCTAACTCAGAAAAAAGGCATTATAGCCTCGGATTTATTACACAACTCCACCTGTATGCGTTTTAAGTATTTTTAGCTTTACAATGTGAATGAAAGTTAGATCCAGTTAGGATTTATAAAGTTCCCTTCACTGTGTCTAAATATTTTAACTTCTTTGCAGATATCAAAGTAATTCCAATCTGGATGTGCGATACGGAAATACGGACAGAAGATCTGTGTGACTTAAAAAAACAACAACACATAAAAACAGAATGGCTCCAGTGGCCTAGCAGTGAGAGCGTCCGCCTCGGATGAGGAAGATCGCGGGTTCGAACCCGGGCCGAGTCATAAAAAAGACTTATAAAAATGGTACTAATATCTTCTTGGCATGGCGATCACCATTAAGAGGCTCGTGTTATGACTGGTCGGCATCGTGTCAGGATAATGTGACTGTGTGAAATATGATGCTACAAGTCTGCGGCATGATGCCCAGGTACTAGACATCACTATAAACTGTCACACTGCAGACATCGTAGCGATATGACTGAAAGATTGTTAAAGCTACGTTTAAAATCCTAAGCACATACACATAGAAAACCCACGAGTATAATATTAAAAACATATACAAAATTATTTTTCTTCTGTGAGCCAACGATTTGTTTTACCATCCATTCGCATTTCCATATTTAAGGCGGACTTGCGATGCAGAATTGCTTTTAAAATTACAAAAGCCATAAAACGATTATTAAGTATTATTAGAATCTATTCATTACTCATGTGGAAAATAACTACGTATTCAACTTTAAAATGTTTGAATTATGTGAAATCTAAAACAGTTGGAAAATAGTCTCTAAACTGATTGGAAGAAAAACATTTGTTGCCGTCGTTATGGTTTCTACATAGATATCTGCAACAAACGGAAGCACTAAATAAGGACCTTTATTTTACTTTTGGAAGCAGAATGTACCTATAATATAGTTCAATATTTTAAAGATATTAAACGTTGTTCACTGCTTGATCAATAATCATTAATTATTTCTGAGGGTAGAAACATTAACAGCATTACGAAACTATTTGGCTTGGAGTGTGGTTGGGTCTTTATGAATTACGTTATTCGTTGAGGACATAACATTTAAAACGTTAATATAATTAATGTATAATTTCATTTTTAAGCATGCCGTGGACATATTCTATGGATTCTGTCAATACATGTCCATCTTCCATTGCTAATCTATGATTTAAGTTTTTGACAAAATGACTGTATCTTAAAAAAATAATCTGACAAAAGACTATTCTTATATATGCAGTATCTGTGTCTGTTTCAACAATTTGCCATTGTTTCATTCCAATGTCAATGGATGATACAATGCAATGGATAATACAATTCACAGCTTACAAAAGATTGAACAGTAGACGTGCTGGTGGACTACACTAGGTTTTTCAAATGTGACTTTGACCGATTCATCAAATCTACATTTTGCAAATATTGTCGAATTATTCTATTAAAACCCCAACATCAGTATAAAAAAACGTATACAGATACATTGTAATTTTCCTTATATCCCATTAATTATGCATCTGGAAAAGGACACCTTATCGCTGTATCATGAGACAAAGTGTCAATTGTTTTGTATAGTATAAACATGTCATACTTGTATTACAAAATGACATTAAAGAGGATACAAATGTTGATTTGTCTATTTCACACATTAAAACGGTCCTTTTAACAAGATTTTTTAAAACGGTATGGTATTAAGTAAATGATATGTTATACAGTCTGCTCCGTATTTTTGGGACTATATAATTTTTGTTTGTATTAAGATACAGTCATGGTACTGTAGACCTGTTTATTGTTACTAAAACAACGTTTGACCTATTAAGCGCAATATAACAGTTCGGCATCTGAGTGTCTCCACGTGTAATATTGTCATAACCCTTGCTAACATGCGTGCGTCATTCATCCGTTCGAAGCTCTAGCAGACATGATGGAAAATGGCTCACTTTTTACAGTATTCAAATGCATGGTTTCTATTCAATATATCAACTGCTTCAATTCATATTGCATGATTTTGTGGTCATATATTAGTTTTCTGCTTACAAAATATTGATGTAGAGATTGGATCAAATAACAAAATGATTATCTTGCCAAATGCCAAAATACTGTTTATTTGTAGCAACTGTATAGAATAATAACAATACAATGAATGCTTGAAATATGTGATATTTATAATCGGTCACATATCTCTTTGATATTCAATTTATTCAATATATAATGTACATTGTGTTTTTCATTGCGAATATGATAAGATTACTATACATTATTGAGAGCAAGATATACAAGAAGTTGCTACCCAGAACCAACCTTATAAAGCATAACACAAACTGGTACGCCGCCTGATAATAGCAACAAAGTCGAATATTTTTTTGTAAAACAATTTTCTTGTTGTGCAAATTCACTTGCCTGAGAAAGTATGATTGAGATCATCTGATTATGTGAACAATGCAATAATGTCAGCGTGATATTTGCAACCATTGTATAGTGGGATTGTTTTTCAAAGGTATTGCGATTGAAAACGTATCGACAAATATTGGCAAATAAACCGTTCTTTAGAACACTTGAATTATCATGCGAGACAAGCTCCACGGCATTAATATGATATGCCGCTAGCTGGGTTTTATTGCTCCAGGTGGATATATTGCAGTAATTTTGAGTTATATGCACCAGAATACCTTATAAGACAACACACGTGAATGTTGGAAGTGGAACACTGGTGTAGTATTGAATTGTATTGTCTCATGCCGTTGAGGGGGTCATATGGCCTTTTCTTATACAAGATTATGTTGGTTAAGATTTGTCAATTTCCGACTTGTATACACTCCGATTATTACCTGTGTAATTTGCACATACCAATGCTGCCTATATGCTGGCCTGCATATGTACGAGAGTATTTCTCGCCAAGCTATGCTGCAGTTGTATGAAACGATTTGTATGGAGGATTATCAATAGACATGCAATGTTCAAAACGCGCGTAAAGAAGGCTATTTCGATAGCACTGATATGTCCAATCACAACTCTTATTCCGCAAATTAATGTTAACCGTGTATTATCGTATATCATATACAATATTTCAAAATAAAAATGTCAGAAATCATAAAAAAGCCCTCCCTGTGCCTGAGTGTTTAGGATTGTCAAGAAAAGCCTTGTTTAAGGAAATCCATATGTTTGACAATACTTTAATGAAAATATAACCTACTGAAACTGTCCACTGTCATACGTTTATGATATTATGATTGTATTATGTATATTTAATTCAATTGTTTAGATGTAAGGTTTTTATTTTTTTATTTCATGACATGCTGTTATAATGTAAGATTATATGCTGGACTTGACCTGGTCCAAATATTTAGTTCATTTCTGCTTGACCTGATTGCAATTTGTTTATTTCATTTTATGTAAACAACTAATAATAGCTAAATTACTCTTACTGTGTATGAGCTTGATGTGAGGATCTTTATTAATAGAAGAAGTAAATATGTTTATTGGGGACAATGTTTTGGCGTTTCCTACGTGCATTATACACAATCCAGGTTATTGTTTAGTAAGGATCGTTCTAGAAGTTCATTTTCCATTAGGAAATGTTTTTCATATATAGAAAATGCTAATTGTGACCTGAGGTCAAGTAGATAACGTTACAATCTTGTGAATGTGAGGACATGGTCATTCGTGCTTTAACATGTAGCACTTTCAAGTTGTATTTTGGTGTGACCAGTTGGGCTGAATTTTATTTTCTTCAAATTATGGAATTTAATTTAATTTAATTTCTTGGGAAATAAAAATGTGCTCTGATAAATTTGTTGATAGACATTCACTGGAATTTATCCTGAATTCAAACCTGGAATTATAATACTGTGATTCAACAAAAGACTGTTGACACATCAACTCTATATAAGCTATAATAGACAAGTCATCGCTATCAGTTTTGGATCTCTTCGGGACTTGTACTGAGCATTATTCATGACCTTAAATAATTATGACTTGTGTCTGTAATTCTTGGATTATTTTTTTTTTTGGGGGGGGATTTAATTCGCAATACCGTAAAATCATTTTTCTCATTTTCACTCTGTATTGAAGGGAAACAAATTAGCTTTATTTCTGTTATTTATTTTAAGAGCATAGACTCGTAACAACTGTACAAGATAAAATAAGAAACGACTGTGGGCACTTAGCATCATTCCACGCTTAATGGCACAATTTTATTACCCAAATAAAAACGAAGTAGATACTATAATATGTCAGCCATGTTTTGAGCGTCAACCGCAAACAGAAATGCATTAGTTTCCTCAAACCAAAAACGCATACATATGATTAGAGTTGGGTCACATGTATTTTCCTCACTTTATATTCTCAAAAAAATTCTAATGCTTCCATCGATATTTCATGATGTTGATTTCTCCGTGGTCCTATACATCAATATTTCTTATTCAACATGATCATGTGACCTATTTCTCGCACTCATTTTCACTTTTTTAAAGTTTCATTTTCTCCAAACTGAGCAATCAATTGAATATTACAGAACCAGCCTTCGAGCTTTCTTTAAAGTCAATTCTTATTTGTAATTATGATCACAAAGACATAGGTTTCGCCAAACCATTGCACCAACACGTCTACTCAAAACTCTTTATGTTACTTCATTTATATGGTTATGTCCTGGCGATATATGCCACAAACGTAATTAAAAAAGAAGAAGAAAGAATACAATGAATTGAAAGTAATCCGTCGTTGGTATATGATGGCAGATGCTAATTATTTAACTCAGCAAAATCATTGAAATATTCGTTTTCCCCAGAAATGCTCATGGTGTAATTCGTGGCTTCGTAAAGTAGATACTGTTTTATATGAGCCATGCTTTGAGCGTCTCAGTAACCAAGAGCACAATTTAAGTATGCTCTTAAATTACGAAAGAAGGAGTAAGTAAAACATAGAGCAGACTCGCTAGCACAAAATTTGAAAATGTCGACCAACGTTAATTCTGGAAGCAAGTTAAACAAAATACTACATCTTCCAATAAACTACCAATCTGCATTGCTGGCAATAATATAAGCAACATGTGGAAAAATCATTTTGAAGACTTACTCAGTAGTGTTATAAACGAATCGAATAAGAAGCGGGTCCATTCAGCATTGAATAACACTTCTGCTCGTATTAAGGTAATCACATTATCTGAGATCCAAAGTGCAATAACAAGACAAAAAGGCGGTAAATGTCAAGGATCATGTTTTTTCTATCAAGAATATTTGAAATGTTCAGATACTAGACTTCATGTGATATCGATGATTTTATTTAATTGTATGTTTGTGCATAACTTTGTACCAGATGATTTCACAACAGTTACAATTATACCGCTAATAAAAAGCAAAGTTGGTAACCTGTCGGACAAAAATAACTACAGACCTATTGCGCTTCTAACTTTTTTTTCAAAAATATTTGAATGCATCATACTGTAAAGACGTGAAGTCACAATCTCCGATAATCAGTTTGGTTTTAAAAAGCAGCATTCAGCAAATGTATGCCTTTTTGCCTTTAATGAAACTGTCATATATTATGTAGAACATTGCAGCCCAGTGTTTGCATGCTTTTTAGACGCTAGTAAGGCATTTGATATGGCCAATCATTGGACACTCTTTAAAAAGTTGATTTATATTAAAAGATATGTCTACATATTTCATACTTCAGTCAACTGGTATGGCAAACAGTTGTAATATGTGCGATGCGGAAGTGTATAATCAAGTGATTTCCATGTAACCAATGGGGTGACGCAGGGTTTATTCTTTCTCCTTTGCTATTTAATATATACATAGACTAGTTATATAGTAAGCTGGGTACGTGTTAAGTGTGGTTAAGTCTGTCACCAAATGTGTCGTTTCTTAATAGTCTTAGTTTTGCTGATGATATGTCATTGATAGGTTCTTCACAGGTTTAAGGAAATGTTTAAAGATATGTAAACAATAAGCATTAGAGAAAGATATAATCTATAATACAAACAAATTAGAACACACGGTCTTTCGGCCAACTTCTTTAAAATTACCATCTCCTTCCCCTGTACATCTTAACGGCCATGATCTTACGTATGTCTATAGATATACGCATTTGGGTCATAATTTGAAATTCAATTGGTCAGATAATGACGATGTGATGAGACATTACTTTTTTTTGTTTACTCGAGCACACATGCTTCTACGTAATTCTAAGAAGTGTTCATTGAATATCAAAACTAGATTATTTAAATCTTTTTGCTGCACTGTTTATTGTGCTCCTCTGTTGAAAAACTTTAGTGAATGTATGAAAAGGCAACTATTTATTGGTCATACTAATAGTCTTCGTTTCCTATTAGGTCTTCCTTGTTGGAACAACATGTTTGTAAATTATAATGCATTCAGGTTTCATGAAGTAATGAGAAAGGATGTATTGTCAATGATGAGAAGAATTTCTAATATTAAGAACTGTATATTGGAACTTCAATGGAACTATGACATTGATTTAAATTCTCATATTATTAGTAGATGAAGCAAATTACTTTTTAAATTTGAAACTTAATTTCATTCTCAACAATACAAGGCGCCATTAACTGTTGTAGATGTATATGTTTACTTGTACGTATGATATGTATGTTCTTTTATGTTTATAATGTTTTTACTTTATATCTATATTTTAATTTAGATGTATGGACTATGTAGTCTGAAATAAAGAAATCTTATCTTCTTATCTTATCTTATCATATCTTATCTTATCTTATCTTATCTTATCTTATCTTATCTTATCTTATCTTATCTTATCTTATCTTATCTTATCTTATCTTATAATGCGTGGAAAATAAACTGTAGTCGTAACATGTCGTCTCCTTTGATATCGCATCAATCCATATATTTAGTTCATACATCTTTTTTTATAAAAAAAAAAAAAAACATGTAGAGATATGAAAACTCTGAGAAATAGAATTTTCAACAAAGTCAAGAAGTGTAAATGTGAGAATGTTCCAACAATGTTAATTGTAGAACACCTGAAAATGCAGAATTTTGGGACGATGGGTAATTTTCACTCATTGAACAGTTTGAAAGAAAAGGTCAAGACGATTTAAATGTTCAGAATGTATTTAAAAGTCAATAGTGTTTTAGCAATGATGCTGATATGTCCGTGTTAACGTCTAGCCCTTATTGATAAATTAATTCAGTGATGTACTCTAGAACCTGTCTCCATCACTTTTGGCAGTACGAATGACTGGTCTATTTCAACATATTCTTCTAAATAATTGTTAATAAGTTAGTACGGACAGCACCAAAGTCATAAACAGGCTCACAGTTATTTATTAAAGAACATTTTATGGAGAAAATGTATTATATATGTGCAAATTATATTTAATTATAACTATCGTGAAGCAATTCTTTTTAAAAGGAAACTGATTATACGCTGGTTTTGTGTGTAAATTTCACAAAATTAACCATATACATTTTTAATATTTACTCCTTTAAATCAACTGCAGATGATACTATGCAAATTGAGAATATGACGACGAATGTCCAATATAACATTGTTAAAGTTCCAAGTGATATTTGGTTAACTTATAGGTATACTTAAAAAAATGACATTAACAAGCTTGTATCACTTCCATGTTAGAACTTCTGGATTATAAGAAAGTCGACCGGCATTAATTCGTTGTAAAGGGACATTTTACAAGAATGACTTTTTAGCTCATGTAAATTTTGTTTACTTTCAAGTTTTACAGCTTGAATGTTTAGTAATGACCAGACATATTTAATTTTAATGCAATGTGGTAAATTAAACTTTTGTGCAGGCCAACAAATTAAAATTAAAATTTAATGAAAACAATTATAAATTTTAAATTTGTCAAATGAAACTCAAGATAACATGCAATCTTTTCAAAGCAAGCAGTTAAGAGATTAAATTATGACAGGTCTGTGTAACTCATTCTGCTAATTATTGATATGATAATTTCATTTACAGGTAGTGTTGTGCTCTATAAGCCTGTTTTGTTAACATACAATTGGATTTCGACAATCATTGAAATGTGAGTTTACCTGTTATCTATATGGTAATTTAGATTATAGGTAATGTTGTGCTACATAAACCCGATTGTTTAAACAGACAAATGGATTCAAACTATCATGCAAATTCGAGGGTACGTGGTTAAAATGTGATTCCTTTGCATTTTCCGAAACATAAAAGGCTTCATTCATTGTACGTGACGTCATTCTTAACAGCAAGGCATTTTGAATCTGATGGGAATGAACTAAATGGTATGGTTCAAATCAAAGAGAGTGTCTAAAGTGTTGACGTATAGTCATTATGGATATAACGAATAAACTTAACCCCAGGATTAATTAATTTATCTAAGTCACATTCTGATAATGTGTCCATAAATTAAAGTTGATTTATTGAACATAGATTCATCACATTAAATTACGTACGTACTTCCGAATTTCTTTGCAATATCAGGTGACATATTAGAATACAAAATATGTCAGTTAAGCTGCAGATATCATTTTATATGAATCGTGTCGTGCAGAACTCAGGATATCGTCAGTTAGAAGACGTACCATCTAATCCTACAATTTCTTTTAAACACACCAACAATTCCCAAATGTTGGCTTTGTAATGGGTTTAGTTAAATTTATTTAACGTGTTTCAAAGTGTCAGCTACGAGGCAGTCTTGAAACTTGTAGCATATAAATAAAAATTTGCATCTGAGACATGATACTGATTTTATTGTTCATTCCAGTAATTGCAATTGCATAGAGTCTGGTTCCTAATTGCTTCTATATTTTGCAAAGACGACCACAAATTACACATATAAATGTCAAGCACGTGCAAATGAAAGCATCTGCAGAAAAGTATTAAAATTGCTACAAAATATGTGTCGGCGATATCCAATTTCCATTCTTATGTGATAAATTGTGTGAAGTAGTTTTGAGAAAATTAGAATGAATAAAGGGTGATATCCAGCCGTCAGTTATAGTTTTATAATTTATATATTAAACATTCTGGGTAACGCTGACAGAATCAACTCGGCATATGTAACTATACATGTGTTGTTTAAACATAGATATGGTTACGTTTAAATTGCTCAAAATGTTTGTGTGTGATTTGGATGTTTAACGTAGCTTAAACAATTTTTCAGTCATATCGCTACGATGTCTGCAGTGTGGCAGTTTATTGTGATGTCTAGCACTGGGGCATCATGCCGCAGACATGCAACATAATGTCCAACCCATGACAAAATGACATGATGACGCCTCTAAATATATATAGAATACAAACCGTATGGCGAATAACAATCCTTTCAAGTGCACTGGTTCCAGCAAGGGATCACGTGTGTCAGGGATTGATTAAGATATATATATATATATATATATATATATATATATATATATATATATATATATATATATATATATATATATATATATATATATATATATATATATATATATAATATCTCTGTGTGTGAATGATTAATAATATTTCACGGACATAGAGGAAGAATTTGCAAAATGTGGTGGGTGGGAGGTCAAGTGTAGTGCCATAAATAACGTCTATCGACCAATCAGTAATTAATAACTTGAAGCCGAATCGAAGTCCGTAGAAAACCTGGAAAAATATCAGAACGTTACAAGCAACCCTACTTTGTAATATAAGATACAACCAGAGAATTTTGCTTTCAGTCCATTAACAGTGTACGAGTAAGCAAAATAATGTATAGAGATCACTAAGTAAGAAATAGAAAGTATAGAGTTGACCGTGTATAAAAAGAATGTATAGAGATAACTGAGTAAGAAATGTAATGTAGAGACATGACTGAGTAACAAATATAATGTATAGAGATGACCGAGTAAGAAATAGAATGTATAGAGATGACTAAGTAAGTAATGGAATGTATATAGATGACTGAGTAAGAAATAGAATATATAAAGATGACTGAGTAGGAAATATAATGTACATAGATGACCGAGTAAGAAATAGAAAGTATAGAGATGACTGAGTAAGAAATATAATTTGTTGAGATGACCGAGTAAGAAATAGCAAAGAGATGACTGAGTTAAGAAATATAATGTACAGAGATGACTGGGTAGGAAATATAATGTACAGAGATGACTGGGTAGGAAATATAATGTACAGAGATGACCGAGTAAGAAATAGAAAGTATAGAGAAGACTGAGTAAGAAATGGAATGTATAAAGATGACTGAGGAAGACATAGAAAGTATAGAGATGACTGAGTAAGAAATAGAATCTACAGAGATGACCAAGTAAGAAATAGAATGCAAAGAGATGACTGAGTAAGAAATATAATGTACAGAGATGATTGAGTAAGAAATAGATTCTATAGAGATGACTGAGTAAGAAATGGAATGTATAGAGATGACCGAGTAAACATTGAATGCATAGAGATGACTGAGTAAGAAATAGTATGTATATAGATGACTGAGTAGGAAATATAATGTACAGAGATGACCGAGTAAGAAATAGAAAGTATAGAGAAGACTAAGTAATGGAATGTATAGAGATGACTGTGTAAGAAACGGAATATATAGAGATGACCAAGTAAGAAATAGAATACAAAGAGATGACTGAGTAAGAAATATAATGCACAGAGATTGAGTAAGAAATAAATTCTATAGAGATGACTGAGTAAGAAATGGAATGTATAGAGATGACCGAGTAAGAAATAGACTGTATAGAGATGATCGAGTAAGAAATATAATGCACAGAGATTGAGTAAGAAATAGATTCTATAGAGATGACTGAGTAAGAAATGGAATGTATAGAGATGACCGAGTAAACATTGAATGCATAGAGATGACTGAGTAAGAAATAGTATGTATATAGATGACTGAGTAGGAAATATAATGTACAGAGATGACCGAGTAAGAAATAGAAAGTATAGAGAAGACTAAGTAATGGAATGTATAGAGATGACTGTGTAAGAAACGGAATATATAGAGATGACCAAGTAAGAAATAGAATACAAAGAGATGACTGAGTAAGAAATATAATGCACAGAGATTGAGTAAGAAATAAATTCTATAGAGATGACTGAGCAAGAAATGGAATGTATAGAGATGACCGAGTAAGAAATAGACTGTATAGAGATGATCGAGTAAGAAATATAATGCACAGAGATTGAGTAAGAAATACATTCTATAGAGATGACTGAGTAAGAAATGGAATGTATAGAGACGACCGAGTAAACATTGAATGTATAGAGATGACTGAGTAAGAAATGGAATGTATAGAGATGACTAAGAACTATAATCTACAGAGATGACCGAGTATGAAACAGAATGTACGGAGATGACTGAGTAAAAATTGGAATTTATAGAGATGGGTGAGTAAGAAATAGAATGTACAGAGATGACTGAGTAATAAAAAGAATGCATAGAGATGACCGAAAAAGAAATAATACGTATAGAGATCACCGAGTAAGAAATAGAATGTATAGAGGTGACTGAGTAAGAAATAGAATATATTGAGATGGCTGAGTAAGAAACTTAATGTATAGAGATGACCGTTTAAAAAGTAGTATTTATAGAGATGACTGAATAAGAAATGGAATCTATAGAGATGGGCAAGTAAGAAATGGAATGTATTAAGATGACTGAGTAAGAAATATAATGTATAGAGATGACCGAGTAAGAAATAGAATGTATAGAGATGGGTGAGTAAGAAATGGAGTTTATAGAGATGACTGAGTAAGAAATAGAATGTATATAGATGACAGAGTAAGAAACGGAATGTATAGAAATGGTTAAGTAAGAAATAGAATGTATCGAGATGACTGAGTAAGAAATAGAATGTTAGAGATGACCGAGTAAGAAATAGAATGTATAGAGATGGGTGAGTAAGAAATAGAATGTATAGAGATGACCGAGTAAGAAATAGGATGTATAGAGATGACTGAGTAAGAAATGGAATGTATCGAGATGATCGAGTAAGAAATAGAATGTATAGAGATGACCGAGTAAGAAATAGAATGTATAGAGATGACCGAGTAAGAAATAGAATGTATAGAGATGACGGAGTAAGAAATCGAAGTATAGAGATGGGTGAGTCAGAAATAGAATGCATAGAGATGACGGAGTAAGAAATGGAATGTATAGAGATGGGTGAGTAAGAAATAGAATGTATAGAGATGACCGAGTAAGAAATAGAATGTATAGAGATGACCGAGTAAGAAATAGAATGTATAGAGATGACTGAGTAAGAAATACAATGTATAGAGATGATCGAGTAAGAAATAGAATGTATAGAGATGATCGAGTAAGAAATAGAATGTATAGAGATGACCGAGTAAGAAATAGAATGTATAGAGATGACGGAGTAAGAAATCGAAGTATAGAGATGGGTAAGTAAGAAATAGAATGCATAGAGATGACGGAGTAAGAAATGGAATGTATAGAGATGGGTGAGTA